>JAOXOE010027472.1:0-18321 GCA_028565055.1 Phoeniculus purpureus | reverse complement strand
GGGAGGGGGATGCCACACTGCTGGTATGCCATCAAACAGTACGTTGTAGCTTGGGATTCCCAAGGAGTGAGTTAAGTTGTGGGTTGCATAGTTTCATGTTTCTCTTAGGAGCCTAGGATTAGGGACAGGAGTGGTTTTTGCAGCTGGCTGGTGGATTTTCAAATTTCCAATGGGGAACCAAGGGCAAACCCTATCCAGGGGAGCACCCTGGTCCTGTATCCTCTCCACCCCACCTCTGGTCGGGGCAGCAGAAGGAGGGAACCACAGGCCTCCGTGGAGGGAGCTGGCAGCATCAGCCAGGCTTTGGAATTTGAAAAGCTTTGGGGCATGGCGAGGAGAAGTTCCCTGTGGGGTTCTCCCTCTGGTTCCTCAACCAGCTCGAGCGCTTGCTGCTTAAACACAGGGACTTCAAAGCTAGGTGTCCCCGTGCCAATATAGAAAGGTAGAACCCCCCCCCTCAGCGTGGTCCCGGTGCCCGCGGCCGGGGCTGTGCGTGTCGGTGTGTGTGTGTGTGTGGGCACACGCGTGTGTGCAGAGCCGGGTGGCCGCGGGCGATGTCCCGCGTGGCCGCCCCTGCCGGGTGGTATCGACAAAGTTTATTTCGAAGTCTATCGGAAATGTACTGTACAGCAAAAGTAACTTTATTTTCAGCGTGAACCGTATTTAAGGAAATACTCAATGCACTTAAGTTATAAAGGGAGAGGATTTACTTTTTATAAGCGTTGTGTTTAGGTCTGCAGAAGCCCAGTGGCGGGGAAGGGACGTCGGTTTGTTTCAGGTGATAGGTTCGGGGTTTGCAGAAGGGTCTTTTTGGTGCTCTCGGCTTGCCCCACTGGTTTGGAGATGCTGTTGAACCACAAAGCAGGGCTGGCTCCAGGGACCTGCAGCCTGATGCTGGCTGTCCCCAGGAGGTCAGTGTGGGGTAGAAACGCTGCTGGAGCTGGTGGACATCTTGACCCATCGGGGCTCAGCCATGCTTCTCTGCATCACCTCTCTCCTTCCCACAACAGGACCCTCCAGCGATCCATCCCGTACCCTCAAACATGGGTGCAAGACCGGTGTGAACTGCTCTCCCAGCTCTGGACAACACCATGGCCCATATCAGTACCCCTCAGACAAAGGAGAAAGGAAGAAGAGCCCTGAATTTCCCACCTCGTGCTTGGGTTCATCCCTGCTGGAGCTGTGGGAACCAGGGGAAAGTTGTCCTTAGGGTTGAGCCTTCAGCTGACCCTCACCCCATCCCCACTCTCATTTCTATGCGTTGTGTCCTTTTGTGCTGCTGTTCACCAACGACGTAAGAGACAACCCGTAAAGACATGCAAGTGACGATGAGACTCAAGACGATGGCTCATGGCCACTGTGTGATCTGACACTGAATGTAGCAGGGTCTGGAGATGGCTGACCCGGTGGGAGATGCTGACACTCTGTCAGAAGTTGCATACCAAGGTGGAATTAAAATGATTTTAAAAAAAAAGAAATCACTGAAAAAACCATTTTGAAAAAGCCTGATCTTTTCTTACGTTGGCTGTCCTCTTGACTCGGTGAGGGAAGGGCTGGAATCATCTCAAAAGTCAGCAAGGTGTTGGGTAGGGTATAGCGAGACCGAGGGGAAGATGCTGCTCCTTCGGTTTTCTATAAGACACATTCTCTGATCTAGGGCTCAACTGGCCTTTGAGGGTCCTCTGTGGTCACAGACAGAGACTGGTGGATTGGGAAGGTGCCACATCCATCTGGATCTCGCCCGAGATAGCACTGAGGGGCTTGCTGGGGGTCTCCACCAAGCACAGCAGGGCTGTGCAGGACTAGCTCAGCTGGGAGCAACCAACTTGCAGATATTTGTAGGCAGTGGAGGTGACTCCCAGTCAAACACCAAAAGAAAAAAGGAAGCCAGACAGCAGGAAACGTCTCCTTCTCTGGAGATGTTTAAGACCCACCTGGACGTGTTCCTGTGCGACTTGGTCTAGGTGATCCTGCTGTGCCAGGGGGATTGGACTAGATGATCTTTCGAGGTTCCTTCCAATCTCTAATGTTTCTACGATTGTATGATTCTATAACGTGCTTCAAGTCCAACCTGGAGAACAAAAACAACCTGAAATGGTGTGACTGCATAAAGACGACTTGTGGTCTTTATTTTGCACCTTGTGGCTTCCTAGGAACAGCCTGGATTTCATAGCTGGGGGTTTTCTTCTGTTTCAGAACAGGAGAGCATGGCACCCCTATGGACAGCAACTGCTGCAACCCCACCAGCCCAGCCCAGCCCAGTTTGCCCCAGTCATGCCATCACAGCTTGTGATGAGGTTTTAGTCAGCCTGCCTGACCCAAACTGCTTGGGACCATGTTCTTGGTCCTCCTGTAGTTGAGAGCTGAGCACTGTACTCCCTGAAATGAAGACTTATCACTGCACAGGCTCTGTTTGCTCTTGACAAAGAGGTTTTGATTACAAAATGTCTCTGAGCCAGACAGGCTTCTGTTGACTCAAACATCAGCTGAGAAAGCATAGAAAGGAAGCTGGAGAGGTGGCTAGCATGGAGGAGCAGGTGGCCAAGGGAGAATTAAATAAGCTCTGTAGAGCTGCAAGGCCTTCTCATTCAGCAGAAACATCTCATCTGGGGCTCTCTGCTCCTTTGGGGTGGAATTAGTGAGTCACCAGACGAAGGTGTTGCAGGAGGGTGGGCAAAACCCTGTAAAGGGAGGATTCACAGGGTGCCTGGGTTTGGGAGGAGGTGGGAAGATGTGCCCCGGGAAGCTGCCTGGCCTGATTCAAGAAGATCTTCTGAGGAACAGCAGGGTAGGTGCTCTGTGCAGATTCTGCTTTCCACGGGAGAATTCTGTGCGGGGGAATCTCTCTATAGAGGTGGTGACGTCTGCGTGTGCTCTACCCTTAAAAAGCGCATGGGTGACAACTGCTGTAAGTGCTGGTACCCGTAGTGTTGACTACACGTGGCTGCTTCTCTGCAAATCCAGCTTAGATCCACAAAGATGATGAAGGGAGTAGAACGTCTCCATGATGAGGAAAGGCTGAGTTTGGAGAAGAGGAGACTGAGGGGGTGACCTCATTAATGTCAATAAACATGTGAAGGGCGGGTGTCAGGGGGATGGAGCCAGGCTCTGCTCAGCGTCATCTAATGATAGGACAAGGGGCAACGGGTGTGAGCTGGAACATTGACGGTTCCACAAAAGTATGAGAAGGAACCTCTTCCCAGTCAGGGTGACAGAGCACTGGAAGGGGCTGCCCAGGGAGGTTGTGGAGTCTCCTTCTCTGGAGACATTTGAAACCTACCTGGCCGTGTTCCTGTGTGACTTGATCTAGGTGATCCTGTTATGGTGGGGAGATTGTATTGGATGATCTTTTGAGGTCACCTCCAATCTCCAATGTTCTGTGATTCTGGATTGAAAGAAGACACTGTCTCATTTTTAGTTGGAGATTTTGGTACAGGAGGGGTCCAGAGCACCAGGAGAAAAGGTTGAACCTGTTCTGGTTGAAGAAACTACAGCTTGAGATTTCTCTGTCACTTGGCTTGGTGGTCTTGGAGAAATGCTGGCTGGTGCTGATGGAGCAGAGGAGATCTGGTCTAGGATGAGGTGGGTAGTCCTTGGAAGGGGGATTGGACTAGATGATCTTTCGAGGTCCCTTCCAAACCCCAATGTTCCGTGATTCTGTGACGTTCTTTGTTTGTGAAAGGCAGCAGACCTGGAGGAGGCCGATGATCTGTGGTGTGGAGGAGGTGCTGTGACCCGTGGAACCAGCACGAGTCTTGTTTGTGGGATCCAGATAATGGCTGTGTTAACATCACCCAGGCTTGCAATAGAAAAATGGATGTTTTCATTAATAGTGATCAAAATTGCCTTAAAAATCTCCCCTCACTTGGATATTTCTTAAAATATGAGGTTTAAATGCTTTTACTCCTTTAAAGGTGAATGGGTTGTCTTCCCCCTTACCCACCACCACCTCCTGTTTGAAAAACGTTCACCTGCATCAGCCTGGCTTTCCATCAGCCTAACTTGCACTTCCCGGATTAATCTCCCCAAAACAAACCCCATCTCGACCAGACTGGGTGCCTACTTTAAAAATCGTTCATATATGGAACGATGTGCTTATGGTAGCAGCATCTCAAGGAGGGGTGGGTGTGTGGATGAAGTTTTCCTAGGTAGCAGAGCATTTTGAGGATGGATCAGTTTTGTGGGAGGGGGCAGGTCTTTGTGTAGTGAAATCAGCAGAATTCATGGTCTTCAACATGTCACAGAATCACTTCGGTTGGAAAAGACCTTTAAGGTCATCCAGTCTAATCAGTAACCCAACTGTCCCAAGGCCACCACTAAACCTTGTCCCTGAGCTCCAGGTCCCCATGACTGTGAAACGCATCCAGGGATGGTGATTCAACCACCTCCCTGGGCAGCCTGTTCCAAGGCCTGAGGACCCTTTCCATGAAGATGTTTATCCTCACGGTCAACCTAAACCCAGGTGCAACTTGAGGCCATTTCCTCTCGTCCTGGCCCTTGGCACTTGGGAGCAAAGACCAACCCCCACCTCTCTACAACCTCTCAGCAATAAGGCCAGCACCAGGGTTGAAGGCTTCTCCTCCCCTTCTTTAAGGAGAAAGCAGTAAAAATGAAGGAACTGCAGTGCATGGGGCCACATCACCACCACGTTCAGAGCAGAACTTGAAGCACAAAAGATGAGGCAACACAGGAACCCCAACATCTCACTTACAGTGTCCTACTCCTGCAAGCTGACCTACGTTCTGCACGCTCGATCCAGCCTGAGTGCCAGAGCAGCCTGCAGCTGTGTGACACAGCAGCAGACACGTGTCTTGCTGTCATCTGGGTTTCATAACCTGCTGTGCCTTATTTCAGGGTGTGGATGGATCCTGCCAAAGCAGATCTGGCTGGGCCTTATCTTCTCCAGATGATGGAGTCACTGCTCCCTGTCAGGCTGGGTGGGTTGTTGGGTGTCCCTGGGTGGGTGGTGGGTTTGGTGTGGTCAGGATTCCCTTCCCTAGGATGCACTTCCACGGTGCTGCTTTGCCATACTGTGCTCCGTGGCTGAGCCCGCTCTCGGGGACTCCCTAGGACAACTTATATCTTCTCATCAAAGCCAGGGAGAAAATAACAAGGTCTCACAGGAAAACAGGCTCTACCTTGCTCTCCAAGGCAAGGGCAATGCCAGGAAAAGGTTGGGAGCTGACCTCTGTGTCTCTAGTGACTCAAAACAAAGCCCCCTGTGTTCAGGCACTGCTCAGTGGCCAAGGAAAGATCAAGTCAGAGATTACTTTTCAGTTGAGGACACTGATTAGATGATACTGATAGCCAGGAACGAGCTAGCTCTGAGTGATATTGTGTTAATTAACTTGCTCCTTGTGAATGGATGGTGCAGAAGCTTGTGGCAGATGAAGACCAGAGTGAAACTCAGGATGACTTTGGCCAGTATTGGCTGGGTTTGCATCTGGAGATGTAAATCTTGATGGTGTTTGTGGAAGACTTGTAGTGCACAGACACAGGAGATGGAGCAAGAAGACTTCCTGAAAGCAACTTACCTTGGTAGAAGATGCTGTCTAGGAAAACTACCTTCAGTGGAGGGGCTAGAACCTCGTCTTGCTCAAAACAACATGGCTCAACATGGAACTTAGGTTGGTGGAGCTTTGGTGACCCTTACCAGATGAGATGTGGGTGCTAAGGGAGCCCAGAGCAGAGAGCTTCCTAGCAAAGAAGAGTTTGATGCAAGGAGAAGGTCCATGTGTGAACCACTGGGCGTGGCCACCTCCCCAGTCCCTTGCAGCACACGTTGTGTGCAGGCTGGCAGGGTGGGAGCTGCATCCCTGTGTGATGTGGGCATGGGCTCGCAGACAAGAAGAGCCTGCAGGAAGGGTTCCTGTGTGCTGACATCATTTTATAGGGTATCCACACCAGCCTTTCTGCACATCCAAGGTGGAGAGGGCATGAATCCCAGGGCCACCACAGGCAGAGTCTTTCCCTGGAACTGTGCTTGAGAGACAACATCCACTGCTTCTCCAGTGGGAAAAGACCAAAGGGTGGGGGGTTGGAACTGGATGACCAGGTGGTCCCTTCCAAACCAGAGTGATTCTGATTGTACAACTTCTCCAGCAAAGTGATCCTGCTGTGGCAGGGGGATTGGACTAGATGATCTCTTGGGGGTCCCTTCCAACCCCTAATGATTCTACGATTCTATGATTGGTTGCTTCTGTCACCTTTCCAGAGTGGAATCGTTGGCCAGGTGTCTGCTACCTACACCGGTGCGGTTCTGGGCACAGAATGTCACCCACCATTAGAGAACCCTTGTCTTGTGGCGCATGGTAGGGCTCAAACCACTGAGGATGAGTGCCTTGGCCTTGTGGTAGGTTCTGTGAGCAAGACCCCAAGTAGCACCAGCTGTCCAGATCTGTGACTTGCACGTGCTAAATCTTTTCTTCTGCTGCTCGCGCGCGTGGAAGGCTCATTTTTTGAAAGAGCATTATGAGAGGTACAGGCTCGAAGTGGAGAGGCAGGAAAAAGGTTAGAAGCTCTTGAGGCACAAAAAGGTGAGCAACAGCTCCTTATCTTGTTGGAGATCAGGCTGAATTCTTGCATTTGAGTGGCAAAGTGTTGGTCATGAAAAGGTTATCTTGTCAGCCGTAGACCTCCTAGATGCTGATGGGGAGGCTGATGTGTGCTTGCCCGGTTGACATGCATAAGTTCACGGGCTGAGGACGAGCGGATCCAACTGCGAACCATGTCAAAACACTCGGAGTGATCAAATACTGACAGCACTTTCGGTGAAGAACAGCAGATTCCCACTGCCTCGGGCCCTCTGAGCTGCTGCTTCAGAGGGGAGATCAGGTTTCTCCTCCAGTGACCCCTGAGAACAGGGGGCTTATTCAGAGGGATGCTTGATGGGTTGGATCACGGTCTCCGTGGCGGGAGGTAGGCAGAGCTTGTGGTGCAGAGGTGGGGAGCTGGTGGTGGACGCCAGCAGGCATTGCCCTAGGGTCCTTATCAGCATGGTGGCTTTAAGTGGGGTGAAAAGCCAATGACCCTTTTCTGACCAATCTTATTTAGGACCTTTAGAAAGCCCTAATGGGATTAGCGCTCTGGAGAGAGACGAGCTTTGGAACCGCACATCAGTGCTCTGAAACTATCTGGCCCCTAGCAGCTCTGGGGCTCTCCTCGTGTTCATTGCAGTGCAGATGCAATAGTATCTGCTTTGCAGAGGAGGGGCTGTGGAGGGAGGTATCCGTGGAGCCTCGGGCTTCTCCGTGCTCTCCCAAGAGCATCTGTGAGGAAACAAGCCTGTGCTCAACACAAGCTCCAAACAATGTGTGAGCATGGAGGGCCCTGAGGCTGCACATGAAGAGCGAGGAGGGGATGGGAAACAGTGAGCAACCGCTCGTTGGCTGGACAAGGCAGGGACCGTATGGGAAATATAGCATGAGGTCATGGAACAGGAGATGGAGCGTAACGCCCGTGCCTTGGGTGGCTCATTACGTTGTCCTGACAACCTCAAGCTGGTGTCCCAGGGTTGGAGGGTTTGGCTCTGCAGCCGAGTGTATGTAGGTATTTGGGAAGTAACTGGAGAGTCTCTGAGGATTTTGGGAAGAGGAGACTGGTGAAATCCTCCTAAAAGGATTAGCTGGAGCCTGCCAGAAGCTGTAGCTGACTGCTGGCTGCTCTGTCTCCTCCTGGAGTAGGTGGAGGAGTGAGGAAGGAGCGGTGACATCCTAGTGCTGCCAGCAGAAGACCTGGGGGCTGGGGCACATTAAAGCCTCATCCCATGGGGCAAAGATTGCCTTTGCAGGGAGCTCTCCACAAAGGCTGGGGTGGGAAAGCTGGAGACAGGATGAGAAGCTCGGGCAGCACGCAGTGGTTAAAGGACCACCGTGCAAATGTGGCAGATTCAGACTGGTCATTAGCAAAAAGTTCTGGAATCTGATGGTGGTGGATCCCTGGAACAGGCTGCCTAGAGAGGTGGTGGAGGCCCCAAACCTGGAACTATTCAACGTCAGGCTGGATGGGGCTCTGGGCAGTTTGGTCTGGAGAGTGATGGCCCTGCTTGTTGTAGCTGGGGTTGGACTTGATGACCTCTGGAGATCCCTTCCAACCCACTCCGCTTGATGATTCTGTGATCTAGAAAAGGGAATATTTGCTACAGATGGGACCCGGGTGGTTGGGGAGGATGAGGGAGTCACTTCCTTGCTAAGACTAAAGGAGCAACCCATCCATGATCAACTAGGAGGCCTAAAGGGAGGCACTGTGAGCCATCTGAAAGCCTGTTTTGATCCTCAAACTTAAGCTGTGAGAAATGAAGCTGGTTCTCAGCACCAGTGGGCTGAGTATGGCCAAGCTTCTGCAGCCAGTGGCAGGGAAGGACTGTTTGGATGGTTTTTGGCCAGCAGCTTTCCTGTGCCAAGCTGGATTAGCTGCAAAGGGATGTTAGATCATAGAATCATAGAATCACTAGGGACTGGAAGGGACCTTGAAAGATCATCTAGTCCAATCCCCCTGCCACACCTAGACCAAGTCACACAGGAACACATCCAGGTGGGTCTTAAACGCCTCCAGAGAAGGAGACTCCACAACCCCCCTGGGCAGCCCCTTCCAGTGCTCTGTCACCCTCACTGTGAAGAAGTTCCTTCTAATGTTTATATGGGTCCTCGTATGTTCCAGCTCACACCCATTGCCCCAGACACTGAGCAGAGCCTGGCTCCATCCTCCTGACACCCATACCTACAGACATCAATCAGGTCATCCCTCAGTCTCCTCTTCTCCAAGCTAAAGAGACCTGTAAGAGGGTTTATCCTAATGAAATTCATGTTTCAGAATAATCAGAATCAGTAAAAAAACTGTAAAACTGAAACCAAAGAGACCTTAATTTTGAAAAGAATCACCCAACAGAACTACTGAAGTTAAAAATCTAAGACTAACCTCCCCGTCCAGAAGCTCAGTAATCCAAGAGAACAAGGATAACAAAGTTCCTGTGTGGGTTCTTCAGTACTTTTCTAGTGTTCAGTGTGGTACTTCACAACCGACTGAGGCCTCCTTTCTCAGCACACTGGGAAACGTCCATTGCAGCACTAGATTCTATAAATGAAAAAAACCCAGTTTGCCAGAAATCGAACTCCTGTGGCATAAAAAACTGCCTCTGTGAGTAGCTCAGTTTGCAGCCATTGCTAAAACAAAATAAAGATAACAGATGGCCCTCTGTGGCCACTGGAAATCATGATCCAGCTGAACTAGGAGGTCTGCTGACATTGGGTTAGTGCTGCTTAGAACTTCCAGCTTCCTCAGACAGTGATGGCCTTGGGAACTGATGCATACAATACTCAACGTCTCCCACATCCATCAGCCCAGAACTCAACCCTGCCTTTCTGAAGAGCAGAATGGCAGCTTTCTTCTCTACACCCAACTCCTAAACCTTGAAAGATCATCTAGTGCAACTCCTCCTGCCAAGGCAGGATCACCTAGGGCAGGTCACACAGGAACGTGTCCAGGCTGGTTTTTAATGTCTCCAGAGCAGGAGATTCCACAACCTCTCTGGGTGGCCTGTGCCAGGGCTGTCATCCTGTCATCAGTGAAAAAGCTTTTCCTGATGCTCACATCAGGATGTAACCTCCTCTGCTCCAGCTTGCACCTGCTGCCCCTTGTCCTATGACTGGACACCACTGAGCAGAACCTGGCTCCATCTTCCTGACACTTGCTTTTTCCATACTTATAAACCTTACTGAGGTCATCACTCAGCCTCCTCTCCAGGCTGAAGAGTCCCAGCTCCCTCAACCTTTCCTCATTAGAGAAACAGTACACTCCCTCAATGACCCTCGTGGCTCTGTGCTGTTCCCTGTTTGTTTTGAACTGAGGGGCCCAGAACTGGGCACAGTACTGCAGATGCAGTCTCACTGAATAAAACTACTGTCCTCTATAGCTTTAACCTCACACACAGGTCCCTTTCATCACCAGAAATTGAAGGCATCACACATCAGTGACACTGGACATTACTGTGATGACAGAAGCCTCCACACAGGGCTTCCCACTTACCCCTACTAGGCACTAGCTGTCCAGCTACTACTGAACTGCTCTGGTGGTGCTCACCAGCAGCAGCATCTTCAAGTACGACTCGGGCCAGCCCGGTCAGTGCTTCGAAGTATATTGGATTTCCCACAGCTAAACTGCTTTTATACAAGAAGTCTCTGCCCTAAGTCAACCTCCACTCTCAAGATGGAGACTCAACATTGCTCGATCACACGTTTATTTTTGTCTGGAGACTACTAGGAGGGATTTAAAAATCCTGTAGTAGCAACACAGTGGCCTGGATAAAGATTACAGCTGCGTCTTCCCCATGGGAAAGGATGTTAACCCAGTATCAAAAAGTGTTTAGGCTGCGGTATCTTTGGAAGCTTACGGATGTCACCGTACAATGGTGCGGTAACTCCGAAGGGTCCCACTGGAACCAAACAAGGCTGAAATTCAATGTCCTCCTGCTTATCCCCTCCGCGCCACAGCACAGTAAAGCAGGGAATTTCAAAACGTGCATCGCTACGATCCCGACGGGAAGTCGAGGATGGAGAATTTCCTGCCCTTTCATATTTCAGACCAGAAATGCTGATGTTTTCGTTCAACCTACTTTCATTGGTCTTGCATAGCACTGGGAACAAAAGGTAAAATAAATATTTTACAGTTTTGTTCCTGAACGTTTTCACAAAACAAACACAAAATACCACAACCCTGTCTCCTCTGCTGACCTTCGCCACAAGCATCCAGGACGTGAGTGTCTGCACCCACCAGTCAGCTACATAAAGGACCAATATGGTATTTTTAAAGGGACAATCAGAGCGTACAAAGGCTGCTCGAGAACCCATAGGAAGAGACGATGGGGAAAGTACACTGTTAGGAGTTTCTCCAACAGTCTTTACCAAAACCAGAGCACAGAGTGAAAGCTCAAGGCTGTTTTATACAGAAGAATAGTGACTACAAATTTCTCAGCCCTCTGTAGCTTAACCAGGGACAGCGCAGTAATCACAAAATTGATTCACTAAACCTTCTTCTAAGTGTTTGAAAATGTTGTCTGGCCATAGTTTTGAATCCTGGCAACTTGGATCTGACATCTGAGGAGCCTGACATCCGTCATTCAGCAAAAAGAAATCGGCTGTTTTACCTTGCCTCCTGCCGAGAAAGCTGACAAAGAACACCAACAGCCTTCAGACCAAAGCACTGGTACCTTCCAAGTCTGCCAGAAACACTTTTCATCCCCTGCAACCTCACAACGAAGCACCTTTACTCCCAGAGAAGGGAAAGCATCACAAAACCCTCAAAGAAATGCTTCTCATTGACCAGTGCACAGCAGAACACTTAAGTTGCCAGACATTTTGATCTTCTTCTAAATCAGAATGGGTTAACATCCCACCAAACCTCACCACACCTCATTCAAAATGAAATGAAAACGTTTAGACCAGAATGCAGGATGTGTAATGTCGTGGGCTTGGGAAACAGTGGCTGGATTGCTGCTTGGCAGGGAGACACCTAGAGGTATTGATTGATCATTGGCTAAATATGAGCCAGTAGTGTGCTCAGGTGGCCAAGAAGATCAATGGCACCCTGGCTTGTATCAGAAAAAGTGTGGGCAGCAGGAGTACGGAAGTGATGGTCCTCCTGTGCATGGCATTGGTGAGACCACACCTCGAGTACTGGGGTCAGTTTTGGGCACCTCAGTTCAAGAAGGACATTGAGGGTCTGGAGTCAGTGCACAGAACAACGAAGCTGGTGAAGGGCCAGGAGAACAAATCTTACGAGAAGTGGCTGAGGGAGCTGGGGCTGTTTAGTCTGAAGAAAAGGAGGCTGAGAAGAGACCTCATTTGTTGTCTACAACTACCTGTAAGAAGGTTGTAGAAGCAAGTTGGTCTCTTCTCACAAATAATGAGTGAGAGGAAATGGCCTCAAGTTGCACCAGGAGAAGTTTAGGTTGGACATTAGGAAAAACTTCTTCATTGAAAGGGTCATCGGGCCTTGAAACAGGCTGCCCAAGGAGGCGGTTGAATCGACATCCCTGGATGCGCTTCAAAGTTAGGGTTAGGGTTAGGGTTAGGGTTAAAGTCATGTACCTCTGAAGCTTAGGCACATGGTTCAGCAGTTGGCTTGGGACATTTGGGTTAACGGCTGGACTTAAGGATATTAAAGGTCTTCTCCAACCTAAATGATTCTATGATTCAATGTGCATGAACAAGAGTAAATTTACAGCTACAGCGTTGAGTTTGTAATGTGCAACCACCCCTCTGAACACCAGAACAGCAGACTGGGAACACCGGCTCTGCAATACAGCAAAAGTGGAGAACAGCAGCTCACATCAGTCTTTGGAGGGACTTGCAAATAAGCAGCAGAAATAGGAACATAAATTCACGCTTCTGCAACAACTACTTTCAAATGTGTCGCAATCATAAATAATTAATACTTTGCTGTGCAGTCTTTTGGTATCTGTTTCTGGGAGTTGATCAGAGCTTTCACTAGAGACAAATCATTCTCTGGAAAACCGTTCCTTGCACAGGTTTCAGTAAGACATAATTACTTCCAGAACTTTCCAGTTTGGACATAAAGGCTCTGCCTATACGAGTAAATACATGACTATCAAGGGCTGTTCTTCAAAGCCAAGTTGCACAGAACTGTTCACATCCATCATGCTAAGCTCTGTTAGGTTCCAAAACAGTGGCTGCAGCTAAAATGCTACTGGATCCCTGGCCAGCATAAGCTCCTCAAACTGTACTATGAATTCTTCAGGAGTCTTAGTCAGCCCGGGCCAAAACTGCCCCCCACTTTTGCTAATGATTTAATGATATAATTGACAAAGCACAGGAATTTTTCCAGCACCACCTTATTTTCTAGCTTGACATCACCCAAACGTAGGTGCCTGCAGCTGGTAGTCAGTGCAGTGTCACTTTATTCAAGTCAGTGGTATCACAGTATTACCAGGGTTGGAAGGGAGTTCTGGTTGTAGCATGTACTTCATTAAAGGATGAAACGGAGCACCCTACAAGGGTCCCTTCCTGGGGATAAAAAGCAAACTGAGACGGAGCCCACCTCACGATTGTACTGCTGTGAATCAAATCAAACCCTATGGCTTAGCACAGCCCTCACGACTGCTGTAATAAAGAACTGAAAAGCAATGCTTGAAACCGTCTGAACCACCGACTGCTTCTCATTTCAAGCCTGGCAAGAAAGCCAAGCCCTGAGCCTCCCCTGCTCTGTTTGCAGAGCGAGGTTTGTGTGTTTAATTACCTCACCGAGATGCTGCGAGGCCCACCTACATAATGTTTGCAGAGCAATGTTTGCAGAGCGCTGTATGGTCTGCGTAGAGGAGGCAGGCGAGCCAGGCACCGAGGTGGAGACAGACCAGGCCATCGAGCTCTGTTCACTCCTCTGGCAGCTTTTGCTCAAGGCAAGCTCAGCCTCGCACGCCATTCCTCTTGTCAGTAGAACCTATATATTGAGGGTCTCTGTATCAGAGCAGTGTTTCCAGAGAGCTTACAAATTGCTGCTGCTCCTACCGCATGCTGCCTGCTGGCACAGCTGCTGCGCTCGCACACACAGAGAGGCACGGACTTCCCGGGCATTGGCTCCAAAGGAAACTGCTTGGGAAATGCGTGTGAAAGTGGCACTATTAAGGGAAAGCATGCCTGCCTGAATTGGAACAATCCTTACCGGTGACTGCTCCAGCAGTGTTTGTGCACACGTGCGGAGGAATTCGCTGTAGGCTTGCAGCAGTGGGGGAAAGTGAGAGCATCCAGCATGAATGGTGGCTGTTTAAGCAGGGCACAATATTGCTACTGTTACAGACAGCTGGGAGGAAGTCCTGGAGGGGCATCATGGTCCACTGACCGCACACTTCTGTCTGACAGCTTTGAAAGAGGCCAGCAAGAAAAATCTGTGCCTATTAAGCACCAGCAAACCCTGCTCCTCCCCAGGGAACAGCGAGAGCTGGGAGACAAAAATTCAGTTGATTTAACCATTTCCTACAGAAAGTGAAAATATCCTACAGTCTAAAACTTCATTTTACCTCCTCTGTTGGCTCGAATGCACTAAAACAGCAGAAGCTGCAGAAAGCTAGTCTCTGGCTTTTGCATCCTGATAGTTTCAACCTCTGTGTATCTCACATTCAGGTCATTTGGGTCACTGAGTCTGAGGATAAGGTAGTCTTCTGCTGGCATTTGAGTACTTGCAAAACACTACCAACATAGGAACATAAGACTGGTCCAAACCCAGTCCAGGAGGTGCAAGGTCTCCTCCATCATTTCATTAATTCTTACACTAGGCAGCCTTCTCTGCTGTTTCTTATTCCACACAGTAGGTGTTGGGTGGAAGGGTGTACTAGGTGATCTTAGAGACCCTTTCCAACCTTAATGATTCCGTGGGTCAGGGACATGACTCCTGTGCTTTCAAACGAGTAAGCATGGTCAGGTGACTCTCCAGAAGGTGGCTGTCACCTGTTGTTTAAATCCACTGTACCATTCCCATTGGTGGGGACTCGTGAACTTTAAAGATGTTTTAGTGGTGGAACAGCAGTACCTCAGAGACAGGTTTCAAGGAAGAAATCACTTAGCATTCAGTAACAGCTACAGCAAAGGCCCAGGGGGAGAAGCCACTGGGAACTGCCAAGTGTTTCAAGGATTTGTGATCCTTTTAGAGGGATTTCTGACTCCTTTTAGAGTCCAGGGCAGGGCTGGCTGCTGATTGCAGCTAATATGGCTCAAAACAGAGGCTAAATTCACACTGGATTTAGCACTCCTGAATGAACAGAAATGCATCAGTATGAATTTAGTTTAACTTTCTATGAACAGTGTTTCTAAGAGTTGATGCAAACTAGAAAGCATTTTGTTTAACCAACTCTCCTTTCCCTTTATCCATTACAGTGCTCACCAACTCACCCATCGTGTACATCCTGCTTAGAATCATTGAATCGTAAAATGTGTTGGGATGGAAGGGACCTTTAAAGCCCATTTAGTCCCCCTGCAGCGAGCAGGGACATCTCTAACTAGATCAGGTTGTTCAGATCTCTATCAAGCTTGACCTTGAGTGCCTCCAGGAACGGACCTTCTACCACCTCTCTGGGCAACCTGTTCTGGTGTTTCACTAGCCTCATTGTAAAGAACTCTTTTCTAACATCCAATCTAAATCCCCCCTGCTCTATTTTAAAACCACTGCCTCTCGTCCTGTTGCTGCACACCCCTGTGAGCAGTCCCTCTCCAGCTTTCTTGCTTCTTCCCTAAGAAACCTCAAAGGCTACTTGAATACTGGTTATTGTTACTGGCTACAGATACCCCAGTTTGTAAAATGAAGATGGTCAACTGTTCATAAAAACATTTGTGTCATTACTAAACTCTGTGAAGCTATCTACGTGACTACTTCAAGGCACAGATATTAACAGGACAGAACAAACTTCATACGAAAGAGAGGCAATACAGACCCAAGGACCAAAGGTGGCATGCTGTCTGGAGACTTCAGCAGGGGCATTAAAGCTGCTGAAGGTGTGACCAGCTCCCCAGGCAGCAGCTTTGCACATCTCAGAGTTGAGGATACAGCACAAGAAAAGGCTCTAAGCTCTAGCACTTCACCACTGAAGCATAAGTGCAGACCTAAGGCAGAATTAGCCAGAGTTCTACTAATATCTTGCAGCTTCAGTTAAATCCAGGAGGTTTCCCTGACTGCCTTTCTTTTCAAATAGAGAAGACTGACTTTACACACAGCATATGTTTGGCACTCAGACATCAGGGAAGTGTCAAGCTGCAATCCTTAGTGAGATGAAATGTTGAAATTATTTTAAGAAGGAAAAGGGTTTGGTACAGGAGTAGCCTCATTCCTACAAAATGTGACACTTACAGAGTCTGCCAAATAGTCCCAAATCTCCCCAACCCTCCTAGATGAGAAGGGAACCAAAGAAAAGTCTCCCTTCACTGGGAAGAGGCAGGTGGATGACTGGACTGGGAGAATGCCACCTATGGGAGTGATGCAGATCAGGATTCACTGAAAGATCAGGTGTTGTTCTGAAATAATCTTTGATGGCTGCATCCAAAGCATCAGGGTTTAATGAGCTGGACAAGACAACAGTGAGGAGAAAAAACTCTGCCTGACAGTGTTTGCTTGGGTATACCCACACATAAATAAGCACCTGAAGATTCAAGACTGGGGAAAAAGCTAATCTAACAGGAATTCACTAGAAGTCATTTGAACATAGCTACATTTGAATAAGGAATCACAGTAATTTGCACTGATAAGACACGGGAAATACTTGATCCAATACTATAAGTAACTTAAATTGCAGAAATTATTTGCAATTTATTGAAACTATTTTGTAGGGTTCAAGGCTAAAGGAAGTATTTTAAAGATTGCTCCATAATGGTCTCACGATCATCAAGATAAAACAGTTTGCTGCAAGGATTTTATTTTCAGTGTTTCTTAATTTTGCCACAACAGACACTTAGCGGGGAATGTTTTATTTTTAAAATGACCAGACTATTTTCCCCAAACATTCAATTTTTAACATTGCTCATATATTGCGGTGCCTAAGTTACTATTTTCTTGCTTACACCACTGATTTAAAATGAAAGTTACACTGACCTTCTAAATCTAATATAGAATCACAGAATCATCATGGCTGGAAAGGACCTCCAGGATCATCAAGTCCAGCTCTCTTCCCAGCAGCTCCCTAGCCCCCAGACCATGGCCTCAAGTGCTCTAGCTACTCGTTTTTTAAACATCTCGAGGGATGGGGACTCCACCACCTCCCTGGGCAGCCTGTTCTAGTGCCCAACCACTCTCTCAGTAAAGAACTTCTTCCTAAGATCCTATCTAAACCTCTCCTGATGCAGCTTGAGACCATTTCCTTTCATCCTATCCTTAGTAATTTAGGAGAAGAGACCAGCACCAGCCTTGCTACAACCTCCTTTCAGGTAGTTATAGAGAGCAAGAAGGTCTCCACTCAGCCTCCTCTTCTCTAGACTAAATGACCTCAGTTCCCTCAGCCACTCTTCGAAGTGCCTATTTTCCAGACCTCTCCCCAGCTTCATTGCCCTTCTCTGGCCCTGCTCCAGCACCTGAATGTCCTTCTGATACTGTGGTGTCCAAAACCAGACACAGCGCAGAGTAATATGTATATTGAAGAAAGGAAATCTAGGTGCTTCATCTCTAGAATAATTTACCTGCAAATTTAATAGGGTTTTTTTTTAATGCTTCTACTATTTAATATAGTTAGTAGTGTTGTATGTTAGAGTCGTTGTAAGTGTCACAGACAAATAGAGAAGAGGTCACTAGAGTATAAAATCCCTGTTTGCTCATTCATCAAGGGAAATAACCGTTGCACAACACAAGAGCAATCAGCTGTTACAAGCAACACAATCCATATGAAATAGACTGTGTAAAAAACAACTGGAGAGTAATGGTGAGCTGCTGTTCTGAAGTATTCAGCAGCTGATCTGAGTGGTCGAACCAACCGTGTTTTCTCTGGAAAGACGCTGTAAGGGACTCTCTTCAGCAAAACTAAAACGTTCCTGCTAAAACATTATTTTCCTTGTGTTGCCCGTACTGCAGGTGTGTTTCTGGGTAAAGCAAGAGCAAATGCGTTTGCACAGAGATGCTCCACAAAATAGAGCTGTTCCATACTTCTGTTTGCTGCTAACGACGTCGTGGAAGTTGGGCGATACGCTAAAAACCATGAAGCAGTTACGTTGTTAGGATAAACCACAAAGGCTCAGCGGGCTTCTGCTATGTCATTTTTCTGCAACTGCAGTTAACAATTTCATTCCCATCGTGGTGTTTGCCTGCTCTCGCCCCAACAGCTTGATTTACTCATCAAACGAAATGACACAACCAGGTAACACTGAAGTGAAGGTTGTGTCTGCATTTTGTCAGATTTTACAAAACCCAAGACCCAGCGAGAATTGGTGCTTCCAAGTCAGCACTTGTTCTCTTCTCTGTGCAAATCACTGGAGCTTTTAAAATCATTCCCAGCTGGATGTGAATCAACACTGTGCTCATTTTATCCACTGTTCGGCATCGGAGCCTAACAATGAAACGTGGTTACGTGGCCCATTTATGTTAATGCCTTTCAGAAAATCTCCTATCCTGTGGCCACTGGCACCACAGATTTGTTTATTAGATCATAAAGTTCAGCAGAAATACGACATCTCATCCTGTTCTTGCTGTTGGAAGTTGCTTGTCACGGCTTTCTGGGACAGTCTCACAGAATCACAAAACCTTAGGGATTGGAAGGGACCTTGAAAGATCATCTAGTCCAATCCCCTGCCACAGCAGGATCACCTAGACCAAGTTGCACAGGAACACATCCAGGTGGGT
>JAOXOE010027471.1:0-18325 GCA_028565055.1 Phoeniculus purpureus | reverse complement strand
TCCCCTGATGCAACTTGAGGCCATTTCCCCTCGTCCTATCATCACTGACCTGAGAGAAGAGACCAACACCAGCCTTGTTACAACCTCCTTTCAGGTAGTTGTAGAGAGCAATAAGGTCTCCTCTCAGTCTTCTCTTTTCCAGACTAAACAGTCCCAGGTCCCTCAGCCTCTCCTCATAGGGCATGTCTTCCAGCCCCTTCACAGATGTTAGGGGGAAGAACCATGTGAACATCTATGTAGACGTTCTTTTAGTACTGTGTTCTGAGAGTGTGTTTCAAATAAGACTTGAGTCATAGAGATCATTCATAGCTACCACTATTACTCTTTCACCTAAGGAATCAGAAATTCTCCACAGACACTATATCCTGCCTGTAATGCCAAAGCTTTTAGGAAGAAAAGTATTACGTTGCTCATCATCACACAACAGAAATCAGTAAATCTTAGTTCATTCTCATAGATGAGTTTTCTCTTTCCATCTAGAGCCCTGAGAGCTCCTTCTCACACGAAACAGCCACTCACTGGGGTCACTGACAGAATGGCGGTGCAACATTTCTCTGTTATCATCAGTATTTGTTCTCATCAGCCTTTGCAAACGCTCGTCTCAGTCATGCGGATGTTCTTTAAATAGATCCTGGGACATAGTATATGATAACTTTATAGTGCAAACTTGATTATTTGATGTGTCCTCATGAATAAAAGTGATTTTTTTCTGATATTAAAATGCTTATTTGATTATTCTTTCTGTTACTGGGAACGTACAAGATCAGCGTTCATTTCCGATCCTGCTTTTCTCTGTAACTTTCTCATGACCTTATGAAAAATGTTGTCCTAATGAAGGATACATAAGTGAAATAAAAATCTTCTCTGTTTATTTCAAACAAGGCCAAATATTCACTTAACATTAGTCAGACAACTACACTGTGATTCACCTGAGCTGCACAGAATGGAAAGCCGTTTCTCTAAAGCACACAGGAGACAGCAGCCAACTCTCTCTTTGTCTCCTGTGCCCTAATTATTCCATTATATTTTGACATCCTTTCTGCTGAAATGACACTGACTTTACAAACCCCCAGATTTCATGCATGCGAGAGCGCTGACTAAGAATATTAAATATTGAACCTTTCTTTCATTACAGGACAGTTTTTGAGGTCAATTTTGGGTCAGTTTTGAGGCACTAGATTATATTGCTACAACAAACTATTGTCAGGCAGTGGGAATTCAGAGGAGTCTGGACATGGCAAATGAGTTCGTTTACTGGTGTGATTCACTGCTGCTTACAGGGAACAGGAAAGACTGTTAAAACTCTGACATAAAGATGACCGTGTATAGAAATTAACCCATGGTGTGTAAATGGCTACAAAGGACCATGACTGGCTCGGAGCTCTTTATGAAACTCACAGTTCATCACTTATCTCATGAAATATCTGGGCTGTGTGGACCTCTCCAATTTCTCTCTCACTCTCTACAAGCCAGAAGGTAATCATAATGTAGGTTGGGAGCATGACATTACTGTTTCTCATGCTAAGCAACTGCAAACTGCTCCCAGGAGGATGCTTATTTATTACTGGCTTTGTGCTGTGAGAGACTGACCTAATGAAGCAGTACAGAGCAGCTGATGTTGGCAGTTCTTCTGGCATGGACAATTAGAAGTGCATTTATTGACAAATAATATTGGTGCCCCAAAGGGTACCACACACAGGTGCCCTGCCTTGATAATTCTATAGTGTGGAGTTTTTATTTGTCTGACCTTTCCAAACCACATTAGGTTTGCTTTTGAATCCATTAAGGATGTAACTGAGTTTAATTTAAAAAGATAACTAAAACAGTAATTGAAGCGCCAGTACAATTACGATGTTTTAACTAGCATCTCTTAATGCAACATATAAAATACATCATGATAGTACACGTCCAAATAGAAAGTATTGTGTAGGTCAAGCTACATGATACCACTTTTATAGTTCTCTACAAACACAGGGCTCTAGTATCTGAGAGTATTAATTGTCTCATTTTTAACAGAATTGAACGTCTTTGGCATGTGAAAAAATTTATATCTATTTTCAATGAAGATTATGAAAATATGGTTAAAAGCCGTAAAACACATGCATCTGACCAAAACTAAGCGTAGTGATACAATTTTACATGTCTAGACATCTGTATCATACTATCTGTATTATAAATCTATAATTATATCTAGCTCTGCCTAGCAGAGGTGAAGAGCAAGCTGAGAATTTATGTGTAAGAATCAGGGGGCAGGTTAATATGGGTGACACTGTTGTGGGTGTTCACTGCAGGTCACCTCATCAGGACGAGGAAGTCAGTTGGGCCATCTACAGAATAATCAGAGGCGTTGGATCTCACAAGGGACTTCAAGCACGCTGATACTTGCTGGAAAGGCAAAGTCCAGATGGTAGTTGTTTGACACAGATGGTAAAGGAGCAAGAAGTGTGCTGCTGGACCCTGTACTAATGAACTAAGATGATCTTGGGGACATGAAGGTTGGGGGCAGCCTTGGATGCAGTGACCAAAAGATTATGTAGTTCAGGATGTGGAAGAAGCAGAGCAAAAAAGTAGGATTACAACCCTGTACTCCAGGAGTGCTAATTTGGCCTCTTCAAAGACCTACCTGGGTTAGGACTCTATAATGTAGGGACAGCCAAGAGAGCTAATATTCAAGGACCAATTTTTCCAGGCTCAAGATCAGTGCTTCCCTATGAGTAAGAAATGAAGCAATGGAGACGTAAGACATGCATGGAATAAGCATGAACATGCATGGATGAGCAAGTAGCTTTTGGGTCAAAGAAGAGCAAGTTAGAGATCATTTAGACAAGCTGGACACCTAGAGATCCATGGACCCCAATGGGATGCACACATGAGTGCTGAAGGTGCTGACAGATGTCACTCCTAAGCTGCTATCCATCATCTTCGAAAGGTCATAGAGAACAGGACAGATGTCTGAACACTGGAGCCAGACTCTTTCCAGTGGTGCCCAGCAACAGGACAAGAGGCAGCAGGAACAAACTGGAACACAGGAAGTTCCATTTGAACATGTGGAAAACATTCCTCACTTTGAGTGTTAACAGAGCAGTGGGACAGGTGCTCAGAGCAGTTGTGGACTCTCCTTCTCTGAAGATATTAAACACTTGGCTAGACATATTCCTGTCCAACCTGCATTAGGGTATCCTGTTCTAGCATGGAGGCTGGACTAGATGATCTTCAGAGGTCCCTTCCAAACCCTGTGAGCCTGTACTTCTGTGATGTTTGGTGTCTCAAAATAAAGAGATAGATGTCTGACTGAATTAACTGTTTGAACTGCATGTAGTTAGAGGAGAGAAAGTAGCAGAGGTATGAGCCAATCTGGCTCTTTCTTCTGTGATTGTCTAATGTAGAGCAGACCAGCCATGTCCTAATAGTGCTTAAATCTCTCTAATGAATATGAAAGGAAGCCCAAGTGAACAGATGTTAAATGAAAAGTGAAAATCAAGCACCCTGGGGCAAGGATGCCTTAAGTCTATATGCCAAACGGAACACTTGGCATATAGTTGTCACCTGTTAAGTCATGAGGAAAACATTGAGATAGGGAAAATCCTAAACATGACCTAGCCAGCAGCCCATTTGGGGCAATCATCTCTGACCTCTTTCACAAAACTAAGCAGTTGTACAGTATCTACTCATACTCTGCTGACTCTGAAAGTAATGTGGAAACAGACTCTTAGCTTCGTGGTATCTAGGGGAATGCCAAAAGGCTACTAGATAAATGGACAATTCCATTTCCTTCATGTGTATCATAAAAGCAAGAGGTGGTTGCAACTGATTTTTGGGAGTTACTCTCAAAGGTATCTCTGTCAGAAACACTAAATACACAGAAGACCAACTGCACTGAGCATTTTGTAAAACTAATTGGACTGACCACCAGTGTTCTGGTCTCAAACAGGGTATAAGAATGTTCTAGATGCTCAGCCCAGTCAAAATTTGGATGGAGGAGTTGCTTTAAAATGATACAAGCATATGATACGAAAAACAAAAGCACTTAAGGAGTTTACTTACACAGTTTACACCGTTTATTACGGTTAGAAGGGGCCTTCAAAGGCCATCAGGTCCAATCCTCCTGCTCACGCAGGACACAAACTACTGAAAAGCACAACTGCCTAAAAGTCTAAATCAGCTGCACAAAACCGCATCCAGCCAGGTCTGAAACATCTCCAGAGAAGTGGACTCCACAACTGCCTTGGACAACTTGTTCCAATATCCAATAACCCTGACTGTAAAGAAGTTTTTCCTCGTATTGAGGTGAAACTTCCTGTGTTCAAGCAGCACCCATTACCCCTTGTCCTGCCTGATGCAACTGAAAAGAGAGGATTCCTTTCTTCATTTTTATGAAGAAATTATACCAGACAAAACTCGGAAAGGCTTTTCAAACTAGAAAATCCGCACCTAAATTCCCAACCTGACGCAAGTCTGACTTTAGGTTTTTACGTTCAACACTGTGATGAAGTCACTGACATTACACCAGGGAGAAATTCAGCCCCGAGGGATGTGATTTTGGGCAGGTAATAGGCACCTTTTCTAGAACCAACATGTTATTGCACTGCCATTTCTCCAGACCACTGTAGAGCTGAGTATCATCACTCCAACCACTGTAAAGCTGCGTATCATCACTCCAACCACTGTAAAGCTGAGTATCATCACTCCAACCACTGTAAAGCTGAGTATCATCACTCCAACCACTGTAAAGCTGAGTATCATCACTCCATATAACACTACATTCATCTTTTGAGCAGGTCAATATTTGAGAAACTGGATTCACAGGAAGCAATTAGATTAATTATGGACCTTTACAAGTAAATATGTAACAGCTCAGAGGGTAACGAGAAGACACTGTCCTAAAGACTTTAAACAGTAGAGTCTGTGCAAGAGTTAATCTCTGCAGAAACGTCTTTTAAAATTATTGATGTTAATCTCCAAGTCAAACAATTTATATTCTTAAAGCAGGCTACATCTTTTCAAATTCTGGTAGAAACAGGCAGGCAACCTGCACATATCATTGAACTTTAAATTCCCCTGTAAATGACAGCCAAAGCATCCAGAAAGTTCAATATATTTTCTCTGAGGCTAGTTGAGGCAGGGAGATTTTCATGAGACATTTTATCTTCTATCATCGGTTTAATGATGTAAACAGTGACTGGTTAATCCTGCCCTGCTTTCAGGATGCTACACCTGAAAAAATTACATCTCATAGCTGGAATTCGTCATGAAAACTCACACAGATGACAAAGTAAAAGACCAGTCCTCTACAGACACTTGATGAAGACAGGCTTCAAGGGGTTTTGTACAGCAGAGATTACTCTACACCCCAGAATGACACAAACCCAGCAGACTTCTACAGGTAAAGACTACAATGACAGCAGAACAAAGACAATAACAAAAATGTGTTACTTGTCAAATCACTTACACTGGTTTTCCTTTGGATTCACAAGTCAAAATTATAGATTGTCCTTCTTCGGGCCATGAATTGGAAGAAATTATTTTAACTAAAGGTGTATCTAGGAAGAAAAAAATAGACATGTGGTTGATACACACACACACAAATGTATTATCTAAGAGTACATTCATCTCTACTTACAAAAAGATTATAGCACAGATTTAATTGACACGTGCAGATACTTTTACATGGAGCTTTGTGCAATTTCCATTGTCTTCAGGGAGGCACTAAAATGACCGGTGGAACTAAACCACTACATATAAACCACTAAACCCTCTATATGGCGAGGGAAGATGAATAGAAAGCGTATGTAAACCCATAAGAAAAAGCTTTTGTCTTTCTGTGTTCAGTGCAAATACTGAAACAACTTCTCCAAAGTCTGGTATCTCGCAACAAACGAAAAAATGCTGAGGATTAACAACACACACTCTACGCAATTGTTTCTTTGTCTATTTGTCGGTTGATGCGAGAGAATGCTGCTATTAGAGGAATGAACGCAGTACTACACACTTGAATAAGAACACTTCTATTATTGCAGAAGCTGGAAACTCATACTAAGAAAGCAACAATAGGCTTTCAGACAAAACACCTCGTTTCAGGCATTTTACAGGATATTATATCTGAAACACAATACTGCTGCCCCTAAAAGAGGATATATTTTCTTAAAAGAAAATTCAGGAACAGAATGCTTTAAATACCTGCAGAAAGTACTATACAGAAGTCTACAATCTGTCCTAATAATTTAAAAATATTATTCCTAGACTTTGGAATCGTCTTCACAGTTTTAATTGAAAAAGATACACAACATAGCTACTGTGAATTCATGCAGAATAAAGCGTTTCCAGTAGGTCTTTAGCTTCTAAAATATTTTGCCAGCTGGCTTGCAAGGATACATTCTCATAGCCAAAACATTTCACTTGAGTTAGAGGGGCACGTCTTACGAGACCATAAAGGAAGAAGCATCTCTAGACAAAACAAGTGTTTTCCTCGGGGGAAAAAGACTAAAGGGTTAATTCACACGGATTCTCATTTTCTTCACAATTTCCTAACACAAAACATGTGTCGTCATCTATGGCTCAAAAACTACCTTAACCTGCGAATCTGCGGTAGCTGTTTTGTCTCATCCAATTTGCAATTTCTATTTTCATTAGCAGTGAGACCGCGGTGACACCACAGACATCCTATTATCAAGCAAATGTGAAAGAGCACGACAATATGACCCGACAAAATCAAATGGAAAAAATGATATGCTGTAACGTTATAATTTCTTATTGAGATGCTAATAGTCCTGTTGAACGCTAAATGACATACGAGCAGCTAAAAATGTTGGAAGCACTTATCTAACTTTGATTTTTATTTTTGGCATATCGTCATGTAGCAGAACGGCACAAGACAAGAAAAGGGGAAGGCTTTGTGTAGACTCGTTGTAATTCCACTGAAGGCATTGTCAGCATCATTTAGCTTCCAGTACAGCTGCACTAACCTTACACCAGCAGCAAATCTGTTCCACAGGTTCATATTTTTAAGGACCCTGCGAGCCATTATGCAGGTGACTAATCCTTTGGAGGTCATGCTGGCATTCGCTTCATTTTTAGCACATGCTTAAGGCACTGACCTCAAGTGCCTTAATCAATCAGGGCATCAAGTACCTCTGTGATTTCAGCAGTGCTACTGAAGAAGAATAAATTACTCTCTTGACTATACATTGAACCAGAGGAACAAATTAGTGTCAGATAGGAATACATGAAGAATTTAACTGATGGAGCGACACAACTAATGCAGCGAGATCAAGAGGTTTCTAGAGAAATATGAAAAAGAGCTAAACTTTGATGGTAGTCATCATGCTAGCCACAGGTGAAGAAAAGAAAATGAAGGTCCACCTAGCTAACACTACTGGCTTAAAGACATAAGAAATGATCAGCATTTTATGTATGACTCACACAAAGTGGAAGAGAGGACTTACGACAATTGCATTTTCATTTGCATGGATCAACGCAGTGCTGTTTCCCCCAACCTGAAGTTTTCCTAATTTATTTAATGCCCCAGACAGCTCTGTTTTTCATGCACTTCTAAACAGAGCTTACTAACATAGAATAGGAAATGCCTTACGATTCACTCTCTAACGCACAATTGTGTCAAAAATACATTCCCTTGTGATTCTCCCTATTAATTGACTTGTATAGGGCTACTTGTTTTCATCACGATCACAGTAATCTGGTAATAAATATAAAACAATGTCTTTGCTGATTAGGTAACAACCAGTGCATAGGGTACTGTTGTTCTCAGCTTATAGCTCTGGAAAGGTTCGTTCACGTAATTCTAAGGAACTGGGTGACAGTGTCAAGACGAAATCACATTTCTCTTGGCTTCCACTCCTGTTCCTTCATCAGAGAATGTATTTTATCTCATCTGTAGGATATTAGAAGACCCAGCACAGGAAAAATGTCCCATTTGGTGACAGCAACAAATAAAGTTCAATATATATAAGGTGTATTGGGAAAGATTAATCTCTTAAATTGTTTTAGTTTATGAGTCTTAAGGGTCTAAAAGAAAAATCCATTGGTGAGGTTCCATGGTACAGAGCAGTGTGACATATGCTGTCTCAATCTCTTTCTTAAAGCACAAGGGATTCCGTGCTTTTATTTTTAGTTTTCATTATGTCCCCCAGTCTTCCAAATTCAACTAGTACCAAAAGAGCTAGCCCTAGTGAAGACAGTAGGAAAAGGGGGGCACAGCTGTTCAAATACGTCTGCCTGTTGCAATTGAAAATGTGCAGCTCTATTTAAGGCAACATTACAACAAATACTATGATATCTCCAAAACAGCACATCCCCCCACAATAAGTTTCCATGTTACCAATTTGTCAGGTGCCTATTTCAAAATCAGGGCAAATAGAATCCTGTCCCTAATCATGTTCTAAATAACTGAAAACAGCTCATTAACATCATTTGACCCTAGGCTTCCACTGGAATACTTTGATTCTGATGCTCCTTTTCTTTGAAGGTGATTCTCTTTGTAGTTTCTGTTATGAACATCTCTCCACCTGCAGTAAGAAGCTGAGTTTGTTGTAATCTTTGTTGGACTTATTGCTTGAGTGCAAATTACATCAACAGGAAAAGGAAAGGCATCAGTACAGGGAGGGACAAATACAACACTTTCTCAGAATAAGTAAGTGCTCATAATCACACAATGGCTTAGGCTGGAAATGACCTCAGACATCTTCTAGTTCCAACCTTCCTGCTCTAGGCAGGAACACCTCTCACTTAGACCAGGTTGCCCAAGGCCCCATCCAACCTGGCCTTAAGCACTTAGAGGGAAGGGGCACCCACTGCTTGTATAGGCTACCTGTTCCAGTGCCTCACCACCTTCATAATTAAGAAAGTTTTCCATAATCTAATCTAATTTTAGTTTCAAAATGTCCCCTTTGGTTCTGTTACTATAGCGCCTCATACAAAACCCCTCTCAGTCTTCCCTGTAGGCTCCCTCTGTCGGGGGTCTATAACAGAACATCATCCTGCAATACAACAGGATGTGCTACAAATGTTATTTCAATCTCTCATTCTAAAAACATCGATATCTCCTTCTTATTTAATCTTTCAGGATGATGATAAGATGTTCTTAATTAGCTTTTTGGACTTGGAAGTTTTCTTCTATACACAATGATTTCCAAAGGCTTAAAAGGACTGCGAGTAAGAAAGGGCTTTGTTTGATAACATAATTCAGCGCTGGATCAGATCATATGAAATATTCTATTGGATCCATTCAGAATCAGCTATGCTTCTGTGACAGAACAATTCTTACCACCGTAACGAGCTGAGCTTCCTATGAGTGTCAAGTTTTACCTTTATGGACCCTAAGCAACACGAGAAACCTGCCAGCTTGCAAAACACCAACTCTCCAGGCAGCACACAGAACAAAACACGGACGCCCTACCTGTGCCGTAACACCATGTCATAGCTGCCAAACCATCTGGCAGAAGCACTGGAATGAGATTTCAGTCCTTCTCTGGGAGAAATTTTGTTGTGATTTCCAGGAATAACAAGAGGATTCTCATCTTGTGTCGGGTTGTGTCTCATTGCAACACATGAAACTTTGGGTGGGTTTGTTGGTGAGGCTCACTGCACTCTTCTGCCATAACCTGCTGCATTAGTTCTGACAAGAGCCCCAAGAGCAATGGATCATAATATTACTATCTTCCTCAGACGAAGACGTAGTTTTCTCTCACTGATGGTTAGGGGTTCAAGATATCTGTGTAGGTGGCAACTGCCACTGCCCAGTACACTCACAAATTTTCCTCTGTCACCCAAAGGGACAGAAATGTATTAACCCCTCACTCTCCTGCTGTTGCCCACCGATTGCTCCCAGACTGCTCTACGATCTGACATAACAACTTAACTGTGTGCAGCAGCATCTCCTGCCTCTATCTATAAAGTCAGGTTTACTCTTCTACTCTAATTCTTAAAGCTTGTGTTGCAGGTGCTCAGAACTTCTAGAAAACAATATGGATGTGTTCCTGTGTGACTTGGTCTGGGCGATCCTGCTGTGGCAGGGGGATTGGACTTGATCTTTCAAGGTCCCTTCCAATCCCTAATGATTCTATGATTCATCTTATTGTTTCATTTTCTGCACACCAACCATAATTTCCAATTTGTACCAGATTCCAAATCACTACGACCGACTCGTCACAATACACTCTTATTCTTGCAGTTTTAGCTAAATTATGGACAGCCAAAAGCGTGTCTTGACTACACAGCTTTGTTTTATGACTGCAAGTCTTCTAAATATTAAAAAGCTTCCATATATTTTTCTGATATTTTATTGTGTCAGTGAACAACAACAACAACAGCAGTCCTGGTGCTATCGTATTTTAAAAATGTTATAAAAATCTAACAGCCCAATAACAAAAGATTATTGCTACCTGGTAATAAACGACTGCCGGATTTAAAATATTTCCTGAGAGACTAATTCATTTATTTTCTACCTGGTTTGGTTTGGTTTTGAAAAAGCATGTTTGTGTAATCCATTTATGTCACAGTCTTTTACATTTTTCATCATGTTTTTTCTCTCTTACTTCCTTGGAACCTTTCCATCATTTCCAGATGCAAAGATAAAACAGGCAGATAAGTCTGAAAATGATGATGTATCTACTTTCAAAATTAATTAGCACTAGATAAGCATAGAGCAGCTTAAAGGATCTTATTTCCCCTCCAGAAACCATGAGAACATAGTAAGAAGACAGACAGCAATTACAGAACTCCTTGAAAATTCTGTATTCCTACTCGATTTTATTCTCACTTCTCAAAAAGTTTAGCAATGTCGCTTCGAAAAAATGACTTTTAAAGTAAATTCCAAGGGCAAACCACTCTAGTAAGTACAAAAATAAACATCAAATTGGATATCCCAAATGAGATCTGAAAGAAGAGAGAGGAGTGCTCTAATCAACTCTGTGAAAGTGCTCACCATTTTTAATGGCTTTTACACTTACCAGCTGCAGGCATCCTACAGCTGTGAATCAGCAGTCTCCAAAACCGGGCTTCTTTTGTAAATGACAAGTAGTGTGGCTTCTGCCTGTGCCCTATTGCTCTGAATAAACACTCACAGAGCAAGTCTGCCTTGGTAAACTTCATCCAATTTCCCTGGGAGATACACTAAGCTGGATGCTCAGATTCAGAGTGCAATAAGTGACTCACTCTTTAAACAGACAGCAGGAAAAAAATCAGTGTGTTTGTGGCAGATGATTTTACTACTGGTGTTGGTGGGCAAGACAATCTAGATCAAATGATTGTCATGGCATTGGTATTTCTTCCAATAAATGTGTTCAACAATATCATACAATTAAGCTTTGTAATATTTTTTTAAAGTCTTATCTTTGATAAAAGTGAATGCTTGGCACCGTAGCTGCAGGATCACAGAATCATTAGGGGGATTGGATATTTTCTTTTAACACTCCTTTAAAAAATACTTTATAGTTAATCAGGACCAGAGACAGCATATGGACCTTGTTATCTGAGATCCTTCAATGACCATTATGTCATCCTTCATCTTCCCTCTTTTAATTCAGTTTAAAACTATCTTTGTTGAATTAAAAACTAACAACTGAAAAGTGTAAAAACTGTCTTCTTAATGTCAAACAACAAACCAAATGTGGGGCAATGGGTGTCAGCTGGAACACAGGAAGTTCCACATCAATATGAGAAGGAACTTCTTCCCAGTGAGGGTGACAGAGCCCTGGAACAGACTGCCCAGGGGGGTTGTGGAGTCTCCTTCTCTGGAGACGTTTAAAACCCGCCTGGATGTGTTCCTGTGCGACTTGGTCTAGGTGATCCTGCTGTGGCAGGGGGGTTGGACTGGATGATCTCTTGAGGTCCCTTCCAATCCCTAACGTTCTGTGATTCTGTGAAATGTCAGTGTGTAAAGGAAATAAAGCTCGATCAGTGAAACATTCTCTCTTGACACTCGTAACTCCTGAGTGCCAGAATTCAAGCACCGACCTTGGAGAAAATCCTTTAGGTCACTAATTCTGTGAAGACTGATCACCTGGTACTTTATTCAAACTATTCCTAGTACCTGTTTCAATATCTCACCTATCAGTCACACCAGGCTCCTTTACTACAAAGATAAACCCGAAAAAATAATCAAAATGTGATAGGACATAGAGGCTTAGGGCTTGGGGAAAGTGAAAGAGAGTATGGAGTTCCATAGTTCCTCTTTGCGCCATTTAATGTGTTAAAAACATATCCTTCCTTTGTCATGCAACGTATTAATCGATCATTTTTGCTTCCATTTGCTTGGTCGGAGAGCACAGCATAAAATCACATTAAGGTGGTAAGATACCTACAAGGTTATCCAGTCCAACTGTCAACTCAGCCCCACCATGCCCCAAAGATCACGTCCCCCAGAGTCACATCTAACTGGTTTTTTGAACACCTCCAGAGTGACTCCTGCCTGGGGAGCCTGTTCCAATACTTGACCACTCTTCCAGTGAAGAAATTTTCCCTGATGTCCAATTTAAACCTCCCCTGGCACAATTGGAGGCCGTTTCTTCTTATTCTAACACTAGTGACATGGGAGAAGAGACCGACCACCACCTCTCTACAACCACCTTTCAGGTAGTTGTAGAGAGCAGTAAGTTCTCCTTCTCAGTCTCCTCTTTTCTAGACTATAGAACCTCAGCTTTCTAAGCCTCTCCTCATAAGACCTGTCTTCCAGGCCTTTGCTAGCTTCGTTGCTCTTCTTTGGACATGCTCCAGCATCTCAATGTCCTTCTTGTACTAAGGTGCCCAAAACTGAACGCAATACTTGAGGTGAGGCCTCATTAGTGCTGAGCACAGGGGAAGGATCACCTCTCTAATCCTGCTGGCCACCCTGACGAATTAAGTGGCATGCAGAGAGGCACCAACACCACAGTTATAAACATATGCCACGTCACGGGAGATCTTTAGCACCAGATATGGCTATTCCCCTTTCCATGTGTGTGTGGAATGGGCAGTTGGTTTATTAGTTATCCATTAAATCCCACACACATGAATGGTAGGATAGAAATGTTGTCTTTGGCAACTGAAGACTGTTTTCTGCAGTGAACGCAAGTGATGAAGCTTCGTTTTAGAACTTCCACCTTGTTTAATTGTTTCTGTCATGCCATTTCTTCAGACTAAACAATCTGCATTTTGCCAGTCCCTGCAGATACATAAACCACTTTGATCCATTTAACCCCTCCGTTGCCTTACAACGTGCTCCCTCCAGCTTACTTACGTTCTATCTCATTTTTGCCTTGTCAGCTAAGAGAAGTAAAGGAAAGCAAGAGAAAGAAAAGCCTTCTGCCTACATCTCATATGTTATCAAGCAATGCCAAACTCTAAGTCAGCGCATGAACCTTCAATGTGACTTTATCTTTTGCATCCTCAGTGTCTTTTGCTTAAGGCCATCAGTTTTCTGTTATGTCTGACTTAAATTATCTCGATCGCGGCTTGAGAACTGCAGCACATCCAAAACTGCTGAAGGAGTAAATAAGGGCTCTGGATGCTCAGCACAACCAAACACCCCTTCAAGCTTTACTCTGACATACATTTCAGATATCGGATATTTGTCCAAGTTTAATCTATATAACAATAACTAAGCAGTAGTATCAAGGAATGAAAATCTGACTTGTCCCTATTAACAACCTCTAAATATGTGTTGCTCCAAACTGAATCACCTTTAATTTTGGAACTAAACAGTCCCTAGAACTGTTCTAGAGGAAAGACCTGGAGCAGCTCTGTTCTTCTGTTATGAGGTTGACTGGCCCAAAGTGACCAGAGCTGTGAGATGTATATATTCAGTCTCCCTCTAAGATGATCCCATTTGAAATAACACCAAGTTAAATGGAAAAAAATAAAAAAAAGACATTCTAAGTTTATTTTCAAAGGCAGCATGGAACTTAATGGATCTTAGTCATGGACCTGGAAAAGTTTTCTTGCAGCTGGGACCTGATGTGGAACCTTTCAGTCAGTGGGCTGTCATTCAGGCTTTTGGTCTGCTAGTGGTACCTAATATAAAGTAGTTATAGCAAGACTTTAAAAACTTACTTTCTAGTTTTTCTGTAAATTCAGCCTTCAACTACATTTCACTAACATTGGTTGCCTAATGTACAGAATCACAGACTCATTGAGGCTGGATAAGACCTCTTAAGATCATCAAGTCCAGCCTATGACCTGACATCACCACAATCCCCCAGAACATGGCACCAAGTGTCACATCCAGTCTGTCCTCAAACAGCTCCAGGGATGGTGACTCCACCACCTCCCCGGGCAGTCCATTCCAGTATGTGATCACCCTTTCCGTGAGGAAGGGCTTTCTAACATCCAACCTAAACCTCCCCTCATATTATATCCACGTAGGCATTTGTGCTACCAGATTCAATGCAGAGAAATAGCTTTTCGAATCCTCTTCATAGTAACTGATTGTTACACAGGTTAGGCATTCAAAAATCAACCACTCCTGGGGATACTGCTGCCGGGCTGTCTGTAATAGCTCGTAATTTTTGGAACCTACCTCCTTACACAGAAGAGAAATGTTTACCCTTACAGAAAATCAGCTAAGCTGCATTTCTTACACTCTTGACTCTGGTCTTGTCAGCTGGATGAACTAACTTGTTTTCTTTCCTGTGCCCACTTAAGGATATCCTCCAGTGGCTTCACCGTGTGGATTTCTACTGATGACAATGGCACATGGCCAGTTGTGACCAAATTAATAATGTGACCTCAAAATTCCACAGCGAGGTCCGTAAAATCCCATCCCCAGCCTCCTCTCCAGAGAGAGAATGATCTTTAACCCATCAGTCCTCATTAATTCAGAAACATACATCACCACAGTGACCAAAGCTAGCGTCTCCACATGGCAAAGCACTGCGGAGTTCAAACATGCATTAGGAACAGGGTCAGGGGCAACTGCAAGGTGCTCCATGTCCCAGCATAGCCATTCCCTCTGTCTTTTCCATCCATTTACCACAGATCATTTCTTTCTTACACCTGAAGGTACAGTTACTCATCTGAAATGGAGTTATCCTTATTTTATGTTTATTTCCTGAACATTCTACTTCTAATATTACTGAACATTCCCTCCCAAACTTTCTTGGAAACCTTCTTGAGCCCTCTCTTACAGCCACGACAAGAATTTGGAATAGCCTGCCCACACCATCATTTAAAGCTTCTGAACAGAATTAACAAGCCACTCTGTGGATTTTCCTACAAAAGATATCCGAGAGAAATAAATTATATTAGAAATTTCACTTGTAAACCGTATTTGAACATAAGCCTCCAGATGGGAAAGGTCAGGATTGTACATTAACCCCTTGAACTAGATATCCCCTTTGAAAGATAAAAGTTGGCAGCAAGTGGACCTACAAGTTTTTGAATTAATTTGCATTTAAACTGTGGATTTCTTATTTTCATCCATCATTAACCTAATTGATCTCATTTAAACATGCAAATTGTGGCACTGAACTTTCATGTGCACAGATATCATTCTTTACTGTTTACAGTAACTCTCCTTTATGTTTCATTTGTTTCAAGCATTTGCTAATACGAACAGCTTAAACAAGATCATCTGACTTAATAACACAATGTTTACATAATTATTGAGCTAAATAATTAAATAGAATAACTTATTATTTACTTTCCATTCAACATGAAGGAAGAGTTGGACTGAAGCTGTGTTTTCTAATTTGCATTCTTGGTTTCACTATTTTTAACTGCATCTTAAATACGGAATTAGCCCTTCTTCAAGGGAGACAGAACGCAAAGCTGGCCACCAAAGCATTGAAATGACACCGAGACTTACTATTTCCCATATTAACATTCACACCACGTTTCAAGGACAAGAAAACACCCAACATTTGCATAAAAAAGCAGAAGACAATCTCAACATGGATGTCTTGGGAGGAAACCTGAGTGTGTAAACAGGGTGAACTAATCTCACAATAACACAGGGAGTCAACCGGCCGATTTTGAAATTCTTTCATCCTCTCACTCACAGCAGAGCATCTTCATTGAAAGAAAATTGCATGAACACCACTCAGATAGTTGACCTCTGCAGGGCAGAAGCATCACTAGCAAGAAATTATACCTTTCTGTCAGACTCAGGTAACCATTTAAGGAAACATCTACCTTTGCCACATCAGCTCCTAAAGCAGATGGGAGATGGTCATTGAAGTGAAGGAAATCCCTGCTTGCTCAGCCTATGGTCAGAGAGGGAGGTTTTGTAAGAGATCAAGGTCCCTGTCTGCACATCACACAGGAAACACAGCCCTCTTGCTTCTTAAGCAGAAACAAAATGTGGCTTTAACCAGTAAGACCATCCAAGTTGGGAGACTGAAGTTAGATAAATAAACTCACTTGAATGGCTGAGCTTCAAAAACTTGGGGTCCAGTCCTCCTGTTCTACAGAGATGGAATATGTCCTGAAAACAATATTACTATAGCCAAGTCCAGGTGATCAAGATGCTGTTTGGAATCTGACACTAGCAGCTGTTGAGCCTCTGTTAATTCCGGATGGGAAGGCTACAAGACACATGTAAGATCCCAGTGATAAGCCAGTACTGCAGCAAAACTCTTTGGTGTCTAAACCAAAGACATTGTGCTTGCAGCAGCCACAGTTCTGACAAATCAATCAAAAATAAATAAACGGTTCTGGGTTTCCCTTCTGTAGTCTGTTATTCACAAATGGCTTTGTCAGGTATGCTTAGTAGAGGGACTGATAAGAGACTACAGGCTGATAACGACTTAGTGACTTCCAAAAGGTTTGGTCTAGGCAGCTAGGCAGCTGTTGATGATGATGACAGCAGTTCCATAGCCTCAGAGGGAGATCTTTGCCATTTGTTATGAACAAGATGCAGTAGGGTAGGTCATGCAGGCTGAGGGAAGGTGTAATGGACAGCAGTCCTGCAGAGAAGAACATAGAGGTACTGATGGACGAAAAGCTGGACATGAGCTAACAATGTGCACTTACAGCCCAGAGGCTGATAACATCCTGGGCTGCATCAAAAGCAGCGTGGCCAGCATGGCAAGACAGGAGATTCTGACACTCTATTTTGCTCTACTGAGACTTCAGTTGGAATTCAGTGTCCAGCTTTCCAGCTCTGTATCCCTCAACACAAGATAGACATAGACCTGTTGGAGCGGATCCAGAGGACGCCACAATGAGGAAGAGAGATCTGGAACACCAGTACTGTGAGGCCAGGCTGAGAGAGCTGGGGTTGTTCAGCCTGGAGAAGAGAAGGCTGCAGGGAGACCTTAGTGTGGCCTTACTTAAAGAGGTCTATAAGAAAGATGGGACATACCTTTTAGCAACAGGAAGGGGGATAATGGCCTTAAATGACAAGATGGAAGATTTGGATTGTGTAAGAAGAATTTTATAATGGGGGTGCTGAAACACTGGAACAGGTTGCCCAGAGAAGTGGTAGAGGTAGAGGCATCGTAAGTGAAGGCATTCAAGGTCAGGTTGTACTGTGTAGTAGTACTGTGTACTTGTTCTACGCAGTACTACAAGTATACAACACAAGTGCTACCGCTTGTAGAAGCAGACACCCTCTGCACGAATACACTGTTGGCTGCAGACAGTGAGCTAGTTATAAGAGACCGAGCTGGAAAGTAAAAACCACTGAACCAAATTAGTTTTGTTCTAACCCAAACCAGGACAGTGCTACATTCAACACCTTTTATTTTCCCATGTTCACACAAACAGAGATTACATTTCATATGTTTTCACTTACTACTTTTCAGAATGACTACGCTACAAGAAAACCTTGAAACTAACCAAGCAGGCTGACAATTCACTGCACATCTGTGTCTGCCAATAGAGAATCTACTCAAAATTGCCTTTCTGGACATTTCTTTACCTAACAGATATTTAACTTATTAGTGCTGTCATTTGGGAATGTGGTCAGCTCTTGAGCAAAATCTCACCGAGTGTGTTAGCACAGCTCACATCGCAGCTGCCATTTTAGAATCACAATGATTAGGTTTGAAGTTCAAATTATTTGATTTTGCTTTAAAGCTTCAAAAGCAGCCTCTGGGGCAGACTTACACAATTATTTTTCGCTGAGGTCTACTGGGTAATTTACTGTAGTCAGAGAATCTTCACTAAGGTAAGGCAATTACCACCACGTAATCTTATGGCACTCGGCTCTAGAGGAAGCAATGTGTTGGGTGGTTTCTGCTAAGACCTGAAGTAAAGATGCTGCTTATGGGACATTTCATCTCAAGTTCTGGGCTCCTCAGTTCAATAGGGGCATGGAACTGCTGGAGAGAGTCCAGCACAGAGCCACAAAGATGATGGAGTAGAACACCTCCCTGATGAGGAAAGGCTGAGG
>JAOXOE010027470.1:0-18325 GCA_028565055.1 Phoeniculus purpureus | reverse complement strand
GTCCTATCATTAGATGACACTGAGCAGAGCCTGGCTCCACCCTCCTGACACCCACCCTTCACATATTTATCAACATTAATGTGGTCACCCCTCAGTCTCCTCTTCTCTAAGCTTATGAGACCCAGCTCCCTCAGCCTTTCCTCATCAGGGAGATGTTCTACTCACAACTCTCGAAGTATGTGCTTAGGAAAACAGGCATTTTCCACATATTTTGAAAACAAAAACTCTACTTGTGACTTGGTCTAGGTGACCCTGCTGTGGCAGGGGGATTGGACTAGGTGATCTTTTGAGGTCCCTTCCAATCCCTAATGTTCTGTGATTCTATGTAATTCATCAGGTCACATGTCAGATGAGGCTTTCAGATGATGGGGTTGGACTCTACCTGTAACTCATCAGCTGTCTCCCAGCTGATGAGATAAAGCTAACAAGCAGCTTACTTAAAGGAGGGAGCCTGCCAGAGCTGAAGGGACTGGGTCATGTTAAGGGTAAGGCTCTGTTATGCAAAACTGGGTCGTCTACTGGCTAACCAGCTGATGGAAGAGACTGGAAGGAGTCAGGTGGTCAGATCTGGATTACCTAGTTTACCTGTCTTTGAGATCTGCTTGTGATCAGTTCAGTCCCTTTTAGAGCCTTTGCCTGTACTGAGCTCAGCTAGCCAGCCTGCTGCAGGGAAACAGGACTGAGGAGAAGCTTGCTGAGTGGGAAACACTCAGCTGATCCAACTATTATTTGGCCACATCAGTCCTTGCTGATCTGTGTGAGGAATTTGACTGCAGTAAGTGTCTTTTGTCTTTTAACAGCAATTGGTATGATCTCAGAGTATTTTATCTGTGTTTTCTGTCCCTGAACTATGCTGCGACTCTAAACTCCAGTGAGGAATGCAGAGCGTTTATCAGAGCGTAGCGCAGAGCTCTGTATAGGTTGTGTAGTGCCTAAAGTCAAGGACTGGGTTGTTACCCTCTCCTATAGAATCACAGGACATGAGGGATTGGAAGGAACATCAAAAGATCATCCAGTCAAATCCCTCTGCCACAGCAGGATCCCCTAGATCCAGTCACACAGGAACATGGCCAGGTGGGTTTTAAACATCTCCAGAGAAGGAGACTTGAGTCTCAAAAAAAGATGTTTTCAGCCTGATTGGTCTTGAATTGTTTTCTGTTGATATTTTGATTTGACCTCAAGAAATTGTCTTGTTCTCAGCTAGGAGTACAAGTTAAACATTTAGAATTCAGGTGTGGAACCACAAGCCCCCATTACAAACAATTCCAGCAAATCCAAGATGATTAAGGGACTTTGAAAGATCATCTCTAGTACAATCCCCCCACTTTAGTGAAATTGGAAAGGTGATTTCAGTGAAAAGGAAGAGCTCACACTGCTGTGGTTTCATCCTGCGATATCTAAGAGGGTTTGGTCCTTCTCATTTCAGCGTAAAATACAACCCCTGTCACGCAACGAGGCAGCACTAATGTGCTGACATCTCTACTGACTTCCTAGTGATCCTGCTGTGGCAGAGGGATTGGACTAGAGACGATCTTTCGAGGTCCCTTCCAATCCCGAACCCTATCCCTAGTATTCCGTGATGCTGTGAACTCTCCATAAAGGAAGCTGTGCTGGAATGTTGAGTATTAACGTCCCTCTTCTTTTTGCCCTTCCAGTTTCTAGGCGTCTTCTACATCACTTGCTTCTATTGTAGGGGTTGTGGAACCCAACTCTAGGAAGGAGGTGAATACCCACCTCTCCTTAGGACCTTCTACAACACTTGCTTCTATTGTAGGGGTTATGGAGCCACTCTAGGCAGATACCCACCACTTCTTTGAGCGGTACAAATAAGGCTGGCTAGAGGATACCCACTGCTGCCCGATCAGCGCACAGGAATCAAACTCCATTCCAAATCATGTTCAATCCGTGGGAACACGTGGATTGACTGACTTTAGCTCCGGGAGGTCTGGTGCCATCTTTTACACCAATGGCAGGGACTCGACTAATTAATGGAGGGCCCCCATTAATTACAGGGTGAAAGTGCTCAGCATTGACACTAGAGATTAATCCTAAATTTAAAGAGCAGTTCTTCACTGCTCTGAAGTGCCGCTTAATTCCACGGTTCTCTGCTTGGAAGAAGGAGCTGAGGGCTTCCCAGAAAGTGAGGGGGCGTTTAGCTGAGCCTACAAGAGATGCGAGGCAGTGCCTTAGTTGTTAGGTTTTTGCACGGGTGTCACCAGCTATTCTCGACCTGAGGTCTCCTTTAAAGAACCTGCGTGTGGAAACAACGAACGTCGCAAATAGGCGGTGTGGCTGTCACATGGCCAGCTCGGCTAGTTGGCAAGAGGCCCCGGAGCCAGCGAGGAGCACCCGTGTGCTGTGGGAGTATCAGAACGTGGGAGCTCCGAGCGCAACGAACGTTACCCGTAGACACAGTGAGCTGCCGTCACCAGCCACTCGTCACTGACGAGGGAAGCCCCGCAGAGGGGCCTGCGGTTGAAATGCAGCGACACCAGCCAAGGCCAAGCCCCTCGTCTTGCATCACTTCCACCTGCGATCCGTGTGCCCTTGTTCTGGATCACCGGGCGTCTTCCACAAGCTGGGAATAAATAGGCAGGGAGATGCAGAGAGAGCGCGAGAGAGGGAGAGACGGGGCAGGGAGATGCAGAGAGAGAGCGAGAGGGGGAGAGACGGGGCAGGGAGATGCAGAGAGAGAGCGAGAGAGGGAGAGACGGGGCAGGGAGATGCAGAGAGAGAGCGAGAGAGGGAGAGGGGCAGGGAGATGCAGAGAGAGAGCGAGAGAGGGAGAGACGGCGCAGGGAGATGCAGAGAGAGAGCGAGAGAGGGAGAGGGGCAGGGAGATGCAGAGAGAGAGCGAGAGAGGGAGAGGGGCAGAGAGAGCGAGAGAGCGACAGGGAGATACAGAGAGAGAGCGAGAGCGCGAGAGGGGCAGGGAGATGCAGAGAGATGCAGCCAGAGAGGGGCAGGGACGGATAAGCAGATAGATTAATACACAGATGAGTAGGTAAATAAAAAGTAAACAAACAGGTAAATAATTGATGGAACAGAGAAATGGGTAAGTGAATAAACAAACAAATAATTCCAGCAGATTTTTCGGGGGGTGCAGCAGCTGCACTGCAGCAACAAGTGCTGTTGGAGAACAGGCTCCGTGGTGTCTGTGCCGCCACTCCAAAACACTGTTGTCATGGAAAACACGTGTAGGTGCAAGCAAGACTCAGCTGTGTAAGTGTCATGCTCCTTCCTCAGGCCTTACAGATATTTTCTGTGCACGCGTGTGTGTGTGTGTTCAGCACAGACCCATCTCTAGCGTTTACTTTGCTCTGAAAACCAGCGAGGACTGGAAATTCTCCTGCCCTTTCATCATTCCCAGTACACACGTTGCAGTTGCCCTCCTGACCTTCCAATGCCAACTACAAACATCCAGCTCTACGGACCGAACCCCTTGGTGCCTGTGTGAAGTGTGCCCGGGGCGGGTGCACTCACGTTCAACGTTGCACTGCAGGCGGATCACCAGGCTGTTCTCACAGCGCTCTCTAGAATGAAGGGGATCCAGTTAAGAGATCAGGAATTAAATCACAAGGAGCTGCATGGCAGGTCACACTGAAGGCTGTCGAACACACAGACACCTGCACCCCCCCCGTACAAAACAGATGCGCAGAAGCGTTTATCACAGGTACTTAGGGACAGCAGCCGTGACCTGTGTGAAGCTGATGAAGACAGCATCGTGTCCTACACAATTTAACTCTATTTTTAATGACAAATAGTCAACTTCGTTTTATATCACAGAATCATTCAGATTGGACAAGACCCCTGGGATCATCGAGTCCAACCATCAGCCCTACTCTACAAGGTCACCCCTAAACCAGATCCCCCAACACCACATCTCAGCGACTTTTCAACTCATCCAGGGCTGGGGACTCAACCCCACCCTGGGCAGCCCATCCCAGGGCCTGAGCACTCTTTCTGGGAAGACTTTTTTTTGATGATGTCCAATCTAAACCTCCCCTGTTGGAGCTTGGAACCCTTCCCTCCAGTTCTGTCACGAGCCCACCTTTTCGTTACTACTAAGCTGTGGTTTGCTGACGTGGTGATGCTGACGAAGGGGCCATCTCCAGTGAACAGCACCGCTGACGACACGTTTGCATCCCTGGAGGCAGAAGAGAAGAGAGTTTTTAGAAGTCTATCGTGTTCTCTCCAGTTTGGGAAGTCATTATGCTGGTGGAATTAACTGCTGGTGCAATTGACTGCCTCATCATTTTTCCCCTGAATAAATGTGGGTTTCTGGGAGAATTTTAAGGCTTGAAACTTCCATGGGTTAAAGTGTGACTCACCTGTTCTCACTTCATAGCTAAGTTGAATTGAAAGTCACACAATCATAGAACCATTCAGGTTGGAAGAGACCCCGGGGATCATCAGCCCCACTCTACAAGGTCACCCCTAAACCAGATCCCCCAACACCACATCTGAGTGACTGTTAAACTCATCCAGGGATGGGGACTCAGCCCCACCCTGGGCAGCCCAGCCCAGGGTCTGACAGCCCAGACAGCCCCGACATAGGACCAGCTCCACTAGAAAAGTCGTTGCCGCAGCGTTTTTCAGCCTTGAAATGACAAAACCTGCGCAACTCTTGTCAGAGAGAGAGGAGCACGCGGCTTTTAAACCTCTCCAGAGGAGGAGACTCTGATGCACATCCTCACGCCTGCTCTGCCACGCTCAGGCTCATCAACCTTGTAATTGATACCAGCAAGCTAGGGCTGGCAGCACTCAGAAAGCTGTTGGCACACCGAGGACTTCACTTGCCACAGGAAAAGAGATCTGCCCCCTTTTTTGGGTGGTGAAGACACCAGTAAAGTGATCAGGAAGACACCAAACCTACAAACAACAACACTGAACGTTGATCACTCACCCTAAGCCCAGCAGCTGGCAAACACTGTCTGAAACGTCTTCACCCCAGGTGTCTGCACACGCCAAGTGCCACGTGTCCCCAATCCTGGCCTGTACTAGCCCTTCGGTGCTTAGAGAACCATTGGACAGTCTCACTGTGGACCAAAGAGGAGAGAAAAGTGACAGGAAGGTGTTAAACCACCCTGCTCCCCCCACCACCAGCCCATAGCGATGTGAGACAAACGCATTTGCTGTGTCAGCAGAGAACAGCAGCAGCTAAAACAGACTAGAGCAGCAGTAAACCCGGCACCTCCAGCGTGTTGTGCTCCCACAACAAGGAAACAGCTTTGGGGTCTCCCTCTGTATTTCTGCCCTAGGAGAGTTTCGATCCCTGTCATGGAACAGATGTCTCGCGGAAAGACAATAAACAGTGTTTTCCATCACGACTAGACAACGGGTTTTCATCAGCCAGCACTACCCCAGCCTCACAGAGCATCAGGGATTGGAAGGGACCTCAAAAGGCCATCCAGTCCCATCCCCCTGCCACAGCAGGATCCTCTAGATCCAGTCACACAGGAACATGGCCAGGTGGGTTTGAAACATCTCCAGTGAAGGAGACTCCACAACTCCACTGGGCAGCCCCTGCCAGGGCTCTGGCACCCTGACTGGGAGGATGGTCCTTCCCATACTGATGTGGAACCTCCTCTGCTCCAGCTCACACCTGCTGTGCATACTGGTGCAGCCTGCACAGAGGGTTTGTGGCTGCTTTCCCAGGCAGTTGCTGAACACATCTGCGTGCAATCCTCCTCTCTGGGCAAGAGAAGACCTTACAGCACTTTGCTTCGTCAGAGGCATCTTCACACTGAGGGACGCCGTCGCACAGATGATGCAGTGCTACGCAGCCTCCAGTGGCACATTGGTACTCGTCAGCTGCGCACGGTCCTGACGGGAAGGAGAACAGCAAAGCGAATCACAGAGCACTGGGCATTGGAAGGGACCTCGAAAGGGCCAACACAAGGCTTCCTCTGCTTACCTAGGTGGTAGCCTGTGGTGAAGTTTGCGAGAAAACCTCTCTTTGCCACAGCCTCGTCTGTGCGGAGGATGACGGTCATCTGGCTTCTTGTCGAGAAGACATCTGGCAGAGGGCCTTGTCCTGTGTAGACAGCTGCCCCGAGGAGAGCAGGGATATACCTGAGCAATCTCGTCCCCGTGTATTTCCAAAGGCTTTCATGAATAAAGCTGCTCCCCCAAGTCCAACTGCTATCAGGCTGCAGCGACCAGAGCTCACTCTGAATTTGACAGCAAACCAAGGTTCAGCTAGGAGCTGACGGCTCCACTTGCACACACCCGCGAGCACCTTCCCGCATTGAGGAGCCCGCTGCGACCAGGATGCACAGCAAGCTCAGCACGGGCAAAGAGGAGGGGGATGGCAGTCCATGCAGGATGCTCTTTCAAGTTTTCATCCCGATTTCCGAGGCCAGAAGGCAAAGAAATGTAGGATGAAATGAGAGAGAGTTTGTCTCCCTATAAATACAGGATGAAATGAGACAGAGTTTGCTTCCCTACAAATGTAGGATGAAATGAGAGAGAGTTCGTCCCCCTATAAATATAGGATGAAATGAGACAGAGTTTGCTTCCCTACAAATGTAGGATGAAATGAGAGGGTGTCCTTTTCCCTTACATTATCTCTACCAGTTTGCTCCAGCTGTCTGACTACATCAGTCCTGGTACTGATGCTGTTACTTGCCCAAAAGTAAGGAGTCTGGTCCTCTGCCGTCTCGAACTTCCACTACATCTTCAATGTTTTGCAGATCAAATGTCTGAAAGTGAAGTTGGATGTTTTTCCCTTGCTCAGCATTTAAGTACCACACGCCTAGAAAAGACAAGACACACAAAACCCACCGTTTTGGTCGTTACGCTGACTGAGCTGTTGTCAGGGTGATGGATTTGAGGGGGATAAAAAGAATCTCTCTGCTGAACCACTAAAAATCATCCAAGAGAATTTAGAATTTGAAATTCAGAATTTGAACTCCTAATCTTGAAAAGCAACTCCAAGCTCCAGAGCCCCAGCTCCCTTAGCCTTTCCTCAGCAGGGAGATGCTCCTCTCCCTTCACCGTCTTCACAGCTCTGTGCTGGGCTCTATCCATCTAGTCCTCCTTCACCTGAGGAGACGATAACTTGGCTTGTCTTGGTTTGACAGCACCTGACTTGGGAAAGCAGACCAGGCATCTCTATGTTCCGATAGCTAAAGGTTTCTTGAGGACTTACAATATGCTTCATTGGGGTAACTGTCTGGGAAGTTTTCAGAGCTGAATGTAGTGTTTGGCTCCCAGAGCTCCACTGGCCCTCCGCACTCATCTGCAAGAGAGACATTCACAACACAAAATCAGCCTCTCGTCTCCCTTCTGCAATCTGGTGTACCAGAGATCACGTGGAAGAAGGAATTTTAGGCGAGGACACGCAAGGTTATTCATGCATTCATGACCGTAAGCGTTCTCTCCTGATGCTGTTGGCACAGAGCTTGAACAACACGTTGTGAGAAGTCGGTGCCTCAGTAAGGACACAGAGGGCTGAGGAGATGTGGTGTGGAGAAAAGGAGACTGAGGGGTGGCCTCATTCGTGTTGATCAATATGTGCAGGGTGGGTGTCAGGAGGATGGAGGCAGGCTCTGCTCAACAGGACAGGGGGCAGCGGGTGTGAGCTGGAGCAGAGGAGGTTTCACATTGATATGGGAAGGACCATCCTCCCAGTGAGGGTGACTGAGCCCTGGGCAGGGGCTGCTCAGGGGGTTGTGGAGTCTGCTTCTCTGGACACGTTTCAAACCCTCCTGGCCATGTTCCTGTGTGACTGGATCTAGGGGATCCTGCTGCGGCAGGGGGATGGGACTGGATGGCCTTTTGAGGTCCCTTCCAATCCCTGATGTTCTGTGATTCTGCAGAGCAGAGTTTTCTCAACACAGTAGGAAATTCTACATAGCCCCTTAAAAATGTGTCTTCTGTGCCTTGGCCAGAAGTTGATTTATATCAAGTCCACACCCATCTGGAGTGTGGAATTCATCCTGCAGTTCCCACACTGTTGATTGTGCTAAGAGAGAGGTTAGAGGGGAATATGAAGATGAAAGCAGCCTGTGTTGTAGATGAAAGTGTGTGAGCTGACACTTGTTTGTCAAGACAAAAGCAAACGAGTCTTCCCTAGCCCATCACCAAGTGTTTTTTGACGACTCAGTGAGCCTTTGTGGCCTTGCAAATGCTGCCAGCGCTGAGGCTCTAAGTCTAGCGAGATATCGGCGCAGCTCCAATTCTTTCATCTCTTGTTTAGAGACGTTTGTAGTGAAACCATTGCTGCTAGTAAAGTTGCACCGCACCAATCAAAGCAATTTCATACTGCTTTGAAGATGGTTAACACCACGGACTGTCTTCCCGCAGGTTGCCAGCAGCGTACAGGTCTCCCGCTCTGAACGCGCACAGAGCTCATTGCCGTCACGCGCAGCTTCCTGGGCTTCTCTTTGCCAACCACTTTCCAGGCTTCTAAAGACGGGTAGTTGGAATTTTCTCAGCGAGATTCCTCTGACTAAAATCTTATGAAACTGGAACATTTGAGAAAGCTTGAATTCGTGTGAACTTCTCTAGAAGACTTTGGAAGGGACCTGGAAAGATCATCCAGTTCGATCCTCCCACCACAGCAGCACCACCGAGACCAAGTCACACAGGAGCACCTCCACAACTCCTCGTGCTTTAGCTAGTCTCCAGTTCCAGTCTTCACGCAGTGGAGGTTCCTGTTCTGATCGTTTAAGGTGGGAATCTCACTGCGCTGCTGCTGCTACCAGGAGTTATGGGCAGGGAGCCTCTTCCCAAGTCCGCTATCCTGAAGAGGATTCTAAAGCGACGATGAGAGATTTTTGTAGACTCAGTGTTGACAGTTCTGAATCGCTTGGACCCAAATCCTGTGAGAGGGGAAATCACCTGTTGGTTAAGTTCTACTTACTTGGAATGGAAGGGGCAGCAGTAGTTGGAACCACTGTAGGGTCAACGTAGGCAGTATCGTTACACTCTCCCTTTGCCAAGGCAATGTCGTCCAAGGCGATATCGCTGGGACCGCGCCTTTTAAAGGCATCAAAAATAACCTGATGGTCACGAAAGAAACAGACATTCGTGATGTAATGAACTGGTTTGGGTTTCCAAGCTGAATCACTCTCTTCTTTCCTGCAGACTCTTATTGTCTCTGCAGTGTGAGCTGCAGAGAAGGGCTCCAGAGACGAGCCAAGATGCCACCTGAAAGCAAACAGCACCGTGCAAGGCATGGATCGTTGTGAGGACTGAGTGCAGGAACTTCTTCGTCCAAATGCTGAACATGAATTAAAACTATTTATAAAAAGTAGCTGTTGAATAAATCCCACAATTTCCACCCTTCTCCATCATTCTATTAGAAATACTGTCAGAACCTTCGGATCTGTCGACATTCTAAGTGGTCTGTATTTTGCCTTCTTGGGTCTAGCGACTGAACTCGTTACTGTCTAGAAATCTCACTCTCCCCCGACAGCGTGGTTTGCTCTTTCCTCAAACAGCGAGGCTTTACATTCCACAGTAGGGAGGGGAGCGGGGTGACAAGCCGAACACAGACTCCAGTTTTCTGCCAGCTGACATGATTTGCATCAACAGACAGGACTAGATGTTGCTGTTGGAGCTCTGGGTTGTTGGGTTCTACAGGCATAAAACTGTGGCGCCAGATTAGCTCAGCTCGATCTTTGAAGGGTTACTACCAGTTTCACAAACCTTAAATTCCGCTGTCTCGTTTAAGGTTACTTGTCCATAATTCCAGTTGTTCCCATAGTTTCCTTCTTTCTGGAAGATGGTCTTTTCCAGGCCGCTCTCGTTACTCACACTGACTCTCAGACGATAAACGTTTTCAGCGTACATGAAATACCTGAATGGGGAGCAGCCGGTTTGGTGTCATTAGAGCAAAAGGAAAGCTCACGAAAGACTACCAGGCTTCTTACTTTGTCTCTTGTTTCATGGAGGTGGGACTCATTTGTGGTGAGCACGAAAATCAAGTTAACTGTATGTTTAGATGATGGTTTTACTCAGTACGGTGCTGTATTTGCAGAGGAAGAGTTAAGCTTCATCAGAAAAACACACTTGAGAGATTCCTACTATAGTTGCTGTACAGGAGTTAACGTTGGATGAAGGGTGAAAAATAAAATATATGAGCCCTAATGGCAAGAATCAACCTTCTAAAGGAGTCAAAGATCGAGACATGGATACAGAATCATTCAGGTTGGAAAAGACCCCCAGTGTCATTGAGTCCAACCATCAACCCTACTCTACCAGTTCAGGTTGCAAAGACCCCCGGGATCACTGAGTCCAACCATCAACCCTACTCTACAAGTTAACCCCAAAACCAGATCCCCCAACGCTACTTTTAAACACACCCAGAGTTCGGGCTCAACCACCACCCTGGGCAGCCCATTCCAGTCTCTGACCACACTTCTCCTGAAGAATGTTTTCCCGATGTCTAATCTAAACAGGAGAACCCAAAGCAAAGCAGGCTTGTAGTGTTGGCACCCCGGCTGGGGTGCCATTAAAGCCATTAAAATGGCTGGTGTCAGCCATTAAAGAGGGCTGTCTGGTTTCATTCTTGAGAACACAACGAGTTTAGCAATAATCAACGAGTACCAAAAGCTTAGACAAGATGAACCTGAAGGGACCAGAGGCAAACTCCGAATCCGGACTCTCTCTTCTACAGTTCCAAGTCCTAGCGGTGTCGAAATGTAAAATCCTGTGAGATGAGGAGCAGATCTGAGTCAGTAGAGAATTCCAGGCAGTGGTTTGACCTGTCACACTGCTGCGTAATAGAACTTCAGTTCACAGGCATTTGGAACATTAATAGCAGGGAACGTTTTCAATGCCCCCAACTTTAATAACTCCAAATATTCTTTTACTTCTTCTAGTTTCTGGACATTTCCAGAAGATCACAAAACGTTTTGGCTGGTCTCCTGACCGAGGTTTTACGGCAGAGCCGAGCTGCACAGCAGCGATGCCGTGACGAAGAGCCCATCGTACAGCCGTGCCGCAGAGGCTAGACCTCGCTTTCCCGTTACCCTGCAAGCAGTTGGCTTTGGCCTCACCTGAAAGATTCCCAAAGGTGTGATCAAAATCTGGGCCACTCATAAAGGGCAAGGTCGAGCCGTGAACCCTCTCCCAGTCTGAATCATCATCTAAATCCTGTATCCAGTAACAAAAGCCGTCTTCAAAAGTGCAGCCGACTTTCTCAGAGTCTGTGAAGAAGAACCTCTAGTGAGCAGAAGTGACAAAGACACGTGTAGAGTGTTTGTTCAGAATTGAGTAGGAGCGAGTGATGAGCAACCTAAGTTCTAAAGTCTGTTTTAAAACTGGAGCCCATGGTGACTCAAATTGCTCCACTGGAACGGACTGCCCAGGGGGGCTGTGGAGTCTCCTCCTCTGGAGATATTCCAAACCCACCTGGCCCTGTTCCTGTGCCACTGGATCTAGGGGATCCTGCTGTGGCAGGGGGATGGGACTGGATGATCTTTGGAGGTCCCTTCCAATCCCTAATGTTCTGTGATTCTGTGTTATGCTCCTGTGTAACTGGATCTAGGGGATCCTGCTGTGGCAGGGGGATTGGACTAGATGATCCCTTCCAAGGTGAGCAAAGAGAAGGAGCTAAGAGAATGACAAAGGACAGGGACACCTCTGGTGCGTGGTGCTCAGCACTTGTCTCAGTGTCTAGCTAACGAGTCTAAATTACACATTTATTTGATTATACTGTACTGCACAGAATCACAGGACATAACAGGGTGGAAGGGACCTCAAAAGACCATCCAGCCCAAACCCCCTGCCACGGCAGGATCCCCTAGATCCGGTTGCACAGGAACACGGCCAGGTGAATGTTGAACGTCCCCAGAGAAGGAGACTCCACTACTTCCCTCCTCCCTCCACAACCACCCTGGGCAGCCTGTTCCAGAACGTGCTGCTTCCCTTTTCATTCCGTTTTGTCCCTTTGGAATCGCAGCCCCACCAAGCCTCGGGAGCAGCCCCCAGCCGCACACGCCACCACGCGGGGCACCCACCATTCAGCTCCTTGGCGTTAAACGCGGTGTACGTCGCGTTGAAGCCGCTGTGATTCTCAGCGTAGTCGGTTACAAACCGCGCTGTCGCCTCGTGAGAAAAGACGTAAGTTGTCCCAGGGTTAGTCCCCGATAGAGAGGCTGAAAGCAAAGAGAGACTGCAGTCAGAGGAGACAACGTCGTGCACATAACAATCCCCGGTGCTGTCAGAAGAACATATTGGATGAGCTTTTGGAGCATTAAAGGGCAGTTACCCTCTTCTACTGTGAGCCTGCCTCTGACAGCTTTGGAACCCCACTGGGGTTTGTCTGGCTGGCTGCCATCTAAGTGTTCTGCAGCAATCACACCCAACAACCTGGCTACCAGCTAGTAGAGAAACTTCTATCCACCTGTTCAACTCGATAGCCCTTGTATCCTGACTTCTTTTGCTGGAAATATTCACAGCATCACAGACCATCAGGGATTGGAAGGGACCTCAGATGATCATCCAGCCCAATCCCCCTGCCACAGCAGGACCCCCTAGATAGAAAAACACTATTAGCTGAGAAAATCATCTCACCTCTTAAAATCTTGTTTGGTCCTACACCTTCAAAAATGTCTAAACGATCCTCATATTGTTGCGTTTCAAAGGAAGAGAAGTTGAGTTTGATGGAAGATCCTGGAGCCACGCTGAGATGAAAAAGAGAAGCAAATCCCACAGCTGAGGAGGTATTTAACATGATTTTGTAGTGATAATAAAAACAATACGACAGAATCACAGTCACAGAATCACTCAGGCTGGAAAAGACCCCCGGGATCATCGAGTCCAACCACCAACCCCACTCTGCAAGGTCACCCCTAAACCAAATCCCCCAGCACCGCATCTCAGTGACTTTTAAACTCATCCAGGGATGGGGACTCAACCCCCACCCTGGGCAGCCAATCCCAGTCCCTGACCACTCTCTCCAGGAAGAATTTCTTCCTGATGGTCAGTCTGACCCTCCCCTGTTGGAGCTTGAAGCCCTTCCCTTCTGCTTCCGTGGCTAATGACCTGTGAGCAGAGCCCAGCACCAGCATCTCTGCAGGGTCCTTTCAGAGAGCTGTAGAGAGCGATGAGGTCTCCCCTCAGCCTCCTCCTCCTCAGGCTAAACAGTGCCGACTCTCTCATTACTTACTGGAAAAGCCAAGAGGTTCCCTTACAGAATTGACTTGAAAGGACCCAAAATGTGAGTCTCTAGCCCTTTCCTGTCAGTGCTGTCTCATCTTTTTTTAAAGGACAAAGGAGATAAGAGCAAATTAAAGCCAGCTGGTTCTTCTCCTCCCTGATCAATCTGACCCTGCACAGCCACGCAGCACCTGGACGCTGTCATTTGCAGCCACTTAGGATGCTTTCCAAAGTCAAGCTGTTAGCTGGATATGGAGGGGAACACTGTCACACAACATTAGGGACTGGAAGGCACCGCAGAAGATGCTCCAGTCCAGTCTCTGCATGTTTCTTCAAGAAGAGCCAGGTATTGGCCGTGCCGGGGTGTTTGGGAATGCCGACCAACATCATGCGGTTGACGGGCAGCAAACAGCACCAGCTCAGAGTAACAACAATGCTGCGTGGAAAATGGTTGGGCCATGGCTTACGATATAATCCACTGGCAGATGATGTTGGTGTTGTACGGCCTCGGGTAGTTCAGAGAGTGAAAAAATCCGGAGGAATTAGTCAACATAAATTTTCCATCACAGACTGCAGCTGTAAAGACAGAATGAGCACCTGTCAGAAAGCCACGAGGAGATCACAGAAGCACAGAGCATTGGGGGTGGGAAGGGACCTCCAAAGATCAGCCAGCCCCATCCCCCTGCACAGCAGGATCCCCCAGATCCAGTCACACAGGAACATGGCCAGGTGGGTTTGAACCGGCTCCAGAGAAGGAGACTCCACAACTCCCCTGGGCAGCCCCTTCCAGGGCTCTGGCACCCTCATCATGAAGAAGGTCCTCCTCATATTGATGTGGAACCTCCTCTGTTGCAGCTCCCACCTGCTGCCCCTTGTCCTATCATTAGATGCCCCTGAGCAGAGCCTGGCTCCATCCTCCTGACACCCTGAGGTCACCCCTCAGTCTCCTTTCCTCCAAGCTCAAGAGCCCCAGCTCCCTCAGCCTTTCCTCGTTGGGGAGATGCTCCCCTCCCTTTCTACACATGTCCTTCTGTTTAAAAATCCTTTGTTCTGAGCCAACAGTGTGGTTTTAAGCCTGACCAAGACAGAAATGCTAATTCCTGTGGAGTTGTTTCATTTCTGCAGACGCTGCAACAGCAGCGAGCTTTCTGCTGCAGATCAGAAATCAACCTGGTTTTTTTCTCTTCAGCTTTCCAGCGAGCATCACAGATCTTCCAAGGAGAAAGGATTTTGAAAAGCATTTTTAAAGCATTTAAAGCATTAAACATTTAAATTTCAAAAAGCATTAAATTTAAATTTCTAAAAGCATTAAACTTAGAATTTCAAAGAGCGTTACATTCCGGCATTAAATTTAAAGTAAACCACTTCATCCTTTTAAAAGTTGATTTTTCAAAGGTATCCTCTGTGTATCTTCTCCTTTTAAAGGCAAAAATCAGCCCCCTACGAGGTTCTCGGGAGAGGCAGGCGCAAGTTCGTCACTTTGAGGCAGACAATCAGGAATTCGAGCTTTTCATTAAGACCAAAATTAAATCATAGCTACAACGACCACCCTAATTATGTCTAATCAATCATATTGAGAATGAAATGGAAATGTCATGGAGCGCCGTCCTCCTCCGGGAAACGATATAGAAATGATAGATCTGAGGTACCCGACTGTGTCAAGCTCTCCCTGACCACGGCTGCAGCAAACACAACAGACACTGGGGCTGCTTTCAGCCAGGCTCAGCCGGGGGGAGCCTTGAGCAGAACGAACCTCACTAACGATGACACGAGTGACGTAGGCGTTGAACAGAAACCCCTTCCCCTTTGCAGTGGGCAAGGGTCCGAGAGGAAACCACCACACGGAGGATTTTAGGTGCCCAGAGACAGAAGGCCGTGGAAGAGCTGTTGTTGTAGACAACCTTTCCTCCAGAACAGCTTCAGAGCTGGGGCTTGGTGTATCCGGGCATTCTAGGGGGTCCTGCTCTGGTCTAGGGCAGGGATTGGACTGGATGATCTTTGGAGGTCCCTTCCAATCCCCAACGCTCTGGGATTTCAACACGTGCGTTTCCTGTCCTCACCAAGAGCAACTGCACAATGAATAGGGAAACTGCTGCAAACCTCACTGTGAAAGTCTGAAGAACCTCAAGACTAAAATCTTTGAGGTTTTCTATGTGACTGTATTAATTTACTGTAGGTATGGGACACACATCAGAAATCCCAGGAATACTTCTGTCCAGTCTAACCCTCCCCTGTTGGAGCTGGAAGCCCTTCCCTTGGGTTCTGTCACTAATGACCTGTGAGCAGAGCCCACAGCAGCATCTCTGCAGGGTCCTCTCAGACAGTTGTAGAGAGCGATGAGGTCTCCCCTCAGCCTCCTCTTCCTCAGACTAAACAGCCCAAACTCTCTCCATCTCTTGTCATCAGACTGATTCTCCAGGCTCTTCCTCAGCTTAGATGCCCTCTTCTGCCCTCACTCCAGCACCTCGATGTCTCCCTTGTGCTGAGATGCCCAAAACTGGACCCAGTCCTCAAGGTGCAGCCTCACCAGCGCTGAGCACAGGGGGGCAATCCCCTCCCTACTCCTGCTGGACATTGACTACTCACCAAGCACGTTCTTCACTAATGGCAATTAAAATAGAGCTGTCTCCAGCACCTCGATGTCTCCCTTGTTTCCACTGACAAGTGCAGGGTGACAACCACCACTGCGGTTACCTCCAGCATTTAGCTGACCTCAGCTGTGCAGTTTATCTGCCATCCCCTCCACCACCTACAAACTACTGACAGGGCTAAGCACCTCAAACAGAAAAAGGGCCAATGTGCAGGGGTTTACTTTCTCACCACATCTCCCCTCAGCTTCATCGGAGCCGTCTGGGCAATCCAAGACTCCGTCACACAGCGCATCTCTGGTAACGCAGGTCACCCCGTCACCGCAGGGCTCAGCAGGTGGCAGACACGGAGCTGAAACAACAAGGGCCAGAGCACTAACAGCAGTCGGTCAAGGAAAACTGACTCACCCCAGGTGCGTTGGCACAAATCACATCAAACACTCTCTTGTGTTTTACAGACCTGCACTGTTTGAAGCCAGGAAGGACGTCGCACACACTAAACAGGTGAATCTGGCACAGAAGGGATGAAGGTCTCGGAAGTAACTTAATTTTTGGAAGGAAGTTTGAGGCAGGGCTGCAGGGAAACTGCCATCGACCCCATTTCCTTCCTCTACCAAAATAAACTACTTTAGCAACATTGTGAACGACAACTCCCTGCCTCCCTCACCATGAAGAAGTTCCTTCTCATCTTGATGTGGAACCTCCTCTGCTCCAGCTCACACCCACTGCCCCTTGTCCTGTCACTGGGTGCCCCTGAGCAGAGCCTGGCTCCATCCTCCTGACACCCACCCTTCCCATACTGATCAACATCCATGGGGTCACCCCTCATCCTCCTTTTCTCCCAGCTCCAGAGCCCCAGCTCCCTCAGCCCTTCCTCAGCAGGGAGATGCTCCCCTCGCTCCATCATCCCTGTGGCTCTGCACTGAGCTCTCCCCAGCAGCTCCGTGTCCTTCTGGAAGTGAGGGGTCACCCCTCAGTCTCCTTTTTTCCAATCTAAAGAGAGAATGAGCTTATGCTATGCTTCAGTATCTGTGGTTCTGCGATCTGGAAACGCTCTGCAAAGCCCAGCGTACGAGACCATCTCGTTTACGTACAACACGACGGGTTCTACTGTTGCTCTTCAGCTCATAGAGCTGACCGGCATTGCCATCTGCTGGAGGCAGAGAAAGGCAGCGGCTAGTGAAGTGTTTCGGCTCTTCTTTTAATAAACAGCAGAATCAGAGAGCATCAGGGGTTGGGAGGGACCTCCAAAGATCATCCAGTCCCATCCCCCCGCCAGAGCAGTTACACTGCGACTTAGGGTAATCTCTGGAGACGTTTCAAACCCTCCCGGGCATGTTCCTGTGAGACTTGATCTAGGGGATTCTGCTCAGGCAGAGGGGTTGGACTGGGTGATCTTTGGAGGTCCCTTCCAGTCCCTAATGACTGGATCTAGGGGATCCTGTTGTGATGGAGGGATGGGACTGGATGATCTTTCCAGGTCCCTTCCAGTCCCTAATGACTGGATCTAGGGGATCCTGCTGTGGTGGAGGGATGGGATGGGATGATCTTTCCAGGTCCCTTCCAACCCCTAATGACTGGATCTAGAGGATCCTGCTCAGGCAGGGGGGTTGGACTGGGTGATCTTTGGGGGTCCCTTCCTGTCCCTAATGACTGGATCTAGGGGATCCTGCTGTGGCAGGGGTTTGGACTGGGTGATCTTTGGAGGTCCTTTCCCCTCCCTAATGCTCTGTGAATCTAGAGGATGACTAGCAACGCTGACCTTAGGACTCGGAGGAGCCTCGAGACCGCGTACGGCAGAACGGGAGAGATAGGAAAATTGTGTGTTGGCAGTTTTAACTCTATCATTTAGCAACTGCACACTTTGGACTACAGACATTAATAGGCCAATAACCAGACTAATAATGTCTTGTTCATTGTTATAGCTGTAATTAGACTACCAATGAGTACTTGCCTGCTGTATTCCTAGCAGCAGTCACAGAATCACTGAATCATTAGGAAGGAGCCTCAACTTTTGTTTTCACCAGGAAGTTCAACTCTTAGAGCTTTTGCACAGACCTCAAGTCATGGCCTTCTCTGATGGTCAGCACCAGTGAAGGGTGGCTTCTTATCACTGGACTCAGTCAGTCAAGCGCTGGCTACAGGCAAGGCAACTCAGCTGAGCTATAGCAATGGACCAGCAAGTTTTTCCATGTTGTGTTGCTACTGAAAGAGATGTTTTGATTTATGCAAGATACTGACCTGATGAAGTGAAAGGCATCACTGTAGTAAGACTTTCAGCAGCTCCTGGAAGAGAGTGAGTTCATTAGGAACTCAATTAATACCACAGTATCTAGTTTTAAACAGCAGATGTGTAAAACACTAGCAGGATCACCTAGACCAAGTCACACAGGACCAAGGTTGTTAATGGTTCTTTCACCTGCTACTGAAGTTTCTGTAACGGGGAAGGAGGGCACCCACGGGTTACTTGTAGGTAACCCACGGGTTACTCGTAGGTAACCCACGGGTTACTCGTACGTAACCCACGGGTTACTCGTACGTAACCCACGGGTTACTCGTACGTAACCCACGGGTTACTCGTTGCCCACGTAACAGTTCCTTTGCTGTTTGGGAGCCAGAGTTCT
>JAOXOE010027469.1:0-18327 GCA_028565055.1 Phoeniculus purpureus | reverse complement strand
CCATCCTCCTGACACCCACCCCTCACATATTTATCAACATTAATGAGGTCACCCCTCAGTCTCCTCCAAGCTAAAGACACCCAGCTTCCTCAGCCTTTCCTCAAAAGTGAGGTGTTCCACTTCCTTCATCATCCTTGTTGCTCTGCACTGGACTCCCTCCAGCAGCTCCGTGTCCTTCCTGAACTGAGGGGCCCAGAACTGAACTCAATACTCCAGATGAGGTCTTACCACAGCAGAGTAGAGGGGGAGAAGAACCTCTCTCGATCTGCTAACCACAGAGGGATCCTAAAGATTTATCAGAAGGAACTTCTTCACAGTGAGGGTAACAGACCACTGGAAAGGGCTGCCCAGGGGAGTTGCATAATCTCCTTCACTGGAGATGTTTAAAACCCGCCTGCATACGTTCCTGTGCAACTTGGTCTAGGAGATCCTGCTGTGGCAGGGGGAATCAGACTACACGATCTTTCGAGGTCCCTTCCAATCCCTATTTTCTGTGATTCTATGATTTCTCCCCTGCTCTCCCAGATATCAGCAGTGAAGATTAATCATCTGCCATCACACATGCAAGTCTCTACCAACTTGAGCACACCTCCAGTCCACTAGGATTCCTGATAAGAGCACGGGGCTCTGATACACATGAAACAGAGCCCAAACTTGCTCTCTCCAACCTAACGGCTGCTCTTATATTTTACTCCATGTATTCGCTAGGACACAACCAAATACCATCACACACCAACACTTACTTTCCATCAGTGCTACCTAGGCTCTACCATAATCATTAAAGTGGAACAATCTGTCGCAAGCGTCCAAAATGGACAATATTTTATGAGGAACAGGAAAGGGGGCTGGGGGAAGAACATAATTGGTTTTGTGTGGTTTGTGATACAGTCAAGTCAGCTGGGATGTTCTGCATAATTCAAAGCCACTTGAGGAAAGAAAGAGAGGAAGAGAAATGGCCTCAAACTCTCCGATTTTTCACAAACATTATTTTCTCCCGCTTTTTTTTTTCTGAAAATAAAGAAAACCTTCAGCATCTGAGAAGGCTTCATGGGGGAGAGGGGAAGTGGAAACAATAATTAAAACTACAAAACAGCTCCCGTGAGAACAAATATTTGAACAACCATAACTTTCTCTCGCGGAGAGCCAGGCAGCTTGGAGCAATATGACAGCAGTACAAGCTAACGGACAGAGATGGAAAAGGTAGCTTGGATGCATCTGTCCTCACAGCCTGAGGTGGGATGGCAGCGAAATTAAAACCTGATGAAAAGCAATGGTTTTTCACACAACAAGCTATTATCCTACAGGACTTATAGCTGCTGGAACTTGTCATGATCAGGGACTCCATTAGGGGCTAGGGCTGGGCTGGTCCCTTTCTCCTACATTGCTCTCCAACAGGCCAGTCCCCAACCTACACTGGTACTGGGGTTGTTCTTGCCCAGATGGCAGACTCCACACTTGCCCTTGTTACAATACATTAAATTTCTCCCTGCCCTGCTCTTCTTCACTTCTCTTTTTGTCTGTGCCTGGGCAGAGGACACATATGGCACTGGACTGAATGCAATAGCCACCTTTCCCTGGGAACACGGTGAATGGAGAGAGAGGGGTACCTCAAACATCAACAGAAGGTCCCCACATTGAGTTAGTTTTGGTTTTGCCTGCAATTCATAGGCAGTTTACAAACCGTTTGTTTTGGTTTTGTTTCAGCCTGTTAGCGCATTAACTAAATTAATTGGTTAATTTCATCTCGGGATAAGAACCTTGACATCTTAGTGGTAACTGCAAACAAGTATCATCACTTCCAGAATAGGAACTCTGCATGAATACGCAGTTAACATCAGAAGGTGCAGTCACTTTGACGAGACTGAGCTGAAAAGTGAAATCACTGAAGGGAATTACTTCTGTTCTAATTCAAACCAGGTCAGACTCAATGTGATTCAGCCAGGATTTGGCCATTCACATGAACAGCAAGACTATCCAGCAACTGCAATTAATATTAAGAATGAAAATCTAGAAAGAATATTAAAACCCTTGAGCACTGGAGTGGAAGCAAATCTGTAACTATGAGGGGGCAGGGAAAAAGGCAAGGGAGTGGCAAAGCCATTCCCTGCCCAGTAAGGAATGTCAGGTCCTGCCCCAAGGCAGGCAGGGCAGGACTTGGGGGAAGAGCAGTGATCACATGGGAAAAGCTTGTTTCCATTCTAGCACCTTTTCTTATGGCCAGCTCCAAATCCTCCCTTCCTCCTCAGCATTACTTTTACAGTTTTCTACAGTTCTCTAGCCTGTAACTGCGTCTCTGCAATAAAGATTTTCCTTCTTTGTCACCCTTCCTACTCTGGGTAAAAACACGTGATATACTGACTACTACAAACTGCAACTCTCGGTAGCACACTGAACGTTGAAGCCATAATTCAGTGCCGATGCTCTACTACTGCCCATAAACTAGTCGCTGTCTCCCAGTTTATGATGTCAGCAGGACTTCAGCTGAATTAAGGCTCCTACTGTATATAACTGACAGCAATGTATTATCCTATGCATAATGCATAGACGACATCTCTAATAATAAATTCCATATACTGCTCTTCCTTTACATCACAGACACAGCCTGTCATCTCTTATGCACTCAACTTACTGACAAATAAAATTCTTCTCCTGAATCATAACAGCAGCAAAACCCTTTCCTGGGTCACTACTTCCAAGAAAAGCCATTTGTTTCCTCTTTTCTGTGAGGAAGTTGGACTAAACTGCAGGTCACCCCCCAAACGAAACTCATATTGCAAGTTAAGGACCATGTTGAAATGATGATCCAGGAACACTGCATGTCTCCGTCCATGTTTTTGACACAGGCAAGTGAATGATTTGCGCCTAACATCCATCTCTTGCCAGTTTGCATTTGCTATTAGCAGAGTGATCGTGCAGAGCTACACGGTGAACGCCAAGCGTGCAAAAAAAGCGAGTGAGATCTGCAGAGAGCAGCTCCAGACCTGGAGGGAAGTACGCAAATCCCAGGCGCACACACAGCAAGGGTGCGGTGTGAGCCAGCGCTGGTTTTACAGGTCTTGTAAATGGAATGGGCTATGGAGCTCAAAGTCCAAAGATCCCACAGAAGATGCAGACAAGACTGTGCTTTGAAATATCCTGGAGAATACACAATCCCCTGCGTATAAACCCTGTTTTGACCTCAGGTGCAGACTAACTGAGCTCTTTTGTACAAGGAGAAAAAAGCAGAAGAAACTGATACAGATGCATTACTTCAAAGACATCTTAACTCACAGCCCTTTAGCCACTACTTCTAGCCAGAAGACTAACTGGAGAAGGAGCTTGCATGCATCTTTCCAATAAAATCAAATTCTTTGTTATCTTAAGGTAGAGTGAGTCCAGTTAGCCTGAACAAACCCTACACACCATCTTGCAGTGCTCTCAGCCATTGTAAGCCTTGTGACAAAGAGCCCACGCATCCAAAGACCACAAGGCTGTCATATTCATGGGCTGAAAATCTAGGAATCCTGAGCAGAAGCATCTTTATTGTTCATCATTTTGGCAATTTAGGCAATGGGCAGGAGCCAACCTCGGTTAGTGGTTTTCAGCAAAAGCAGAGAACAGTCCATGAGGGCCTAGAGCTTCCTCCACCCCAGACATTCTCCTTGAACTTACGGGAAAGCTTCTACGCGCTTGCGCCTACCCAAGACGGTAATACACGCGGTACACATTTCGATGGGTGGCCACCACTGTCAGCAGCATCTTTGCTCCAAACTGGTAGCTGCTGTTCTTAACGAGCCTCACACAGCCAGAAAAAAACAGCTGACGAGCACATTTCACACAGGTCTTCTCCCACTGGCAAAAGCTACACGAGGCCGGCTGCCAAGGGCTGGCCAGTTCCTTCCCTCTGACAGGCTGGAGCCAGCCACTTTCACACTGGTAAAGTAATGGATGGAGTAATAAACCTGGATTTTCCCTGCACGGTTTTCAGCACATCATGCATTCAGCACTTCTGAGGCCACTTCATGACATGATTTATCTAAGATATTATCTCATGTATTCTCTCTGTCAGTTAAGGCCAGCGAGGAGGGGAAAAAAGTGAAATTCAACACAACAAAATAGCTGGCAGACTGAAACGGTCTAGAAAACAGCAGTGACAAATTCCTCCGGTTTCTTCCAGCCCGCACACTTGAAGGAGGTCTTTCCCCTTGGCCACAGAGGCTGGCAGTTGCACACTGCTCTCTCAGCTCATGCCTGGCTTTTCTCAGATGACAGTGCACCGAAGGCGCCTGCTCACAGCAACCAAAAGCAGCAGCCATGGCACAGCGCAACTCTGAACTTCAGCGTGGCGTTTCATAGCTGGACACGGTTACCAACTTGGACCTGGAGAAGCCTAAAGCATTATTTTTGATCTACTGAGCCTTCTGCAGTTAGGAACCTAATTACGTTCAGAAACTACTGCCTCCCCTCATCTGTTACCATGGCAGCTGCAATCAGCTGAGATGCCTGGGCTGATAAGCCCTGATTTACTAGAGTACCAGGGCAATTCCAGGGGGATGTCGCTTTCAGAATTTACTACTCTGCTTCAGTCTGACAGCGTCTGCAGGAAAGGAAGAGGTAGGATAAATTAAGAGTGCACAAGCTGGGAAGCAGCGACCTTTTTTGGAGTGATTCAACAGCTCAGTGCGCTGGCTTCACTAGCACTTGCTGCTTAGGGATTGTTCTAACTTTTTTTTAATCACAGAACATTAGGGATTGGAAGGGACCTCGAAAGATCATCTAGTCCAATCCCCCTGCCAGAGCAGGATGACCTAGATCAAGTCGCACAGGAACACATCCAGGCAGGCTTTCTCTTAGTAACGTCTGCCCTTGTCCCAGGGTCAAGGTGCAGATGAAATGAATTGACTGTTTCATTTCAAAATATCTTCCTGTATGGTGAGAAAATAAGATTGTCTGACCAAACAGTGAGGCTTGTTTTCCGGACTTCTAAGTGACAATCCAAGGAATGCAAGCTTCAGGATTCTCTGTTCATTTCTACTGATCACAGAAACTACGATTGCTGTGCATTAGTTGGTTTTCACATCGCAAAGAACCAGACTCACGCTTCCAGAAAGAGGAAAGCTTAGCTTCCCCTTGCAACACCTCAGTCCTTCAGAAATGCACCTGTTGTGCAGAAAAGAGAGTTGTGTCTTGGTAGTCTTTGCAAAATGTGCTCAGGATGCAGGGGGATCATAGAATAATTTAGATTGGAACGGTCCTCAGTTTCAATCTGCTTGCCATGGGCAGGGACACCCTCTCACTAAAATAGATTGCTCTGAGATCCATCCAACTTGCCTGGCCTTGAACACTTCCAGGGATGGAGCATCTGCACAACCTCTCTGGGCAACTTGTTCCAGGGCATCAGCACTGTCATACTGAAGAATTTCTTCCCCAGATCCAATCTAAATCTGCCCTCTCTCAGCTTGAAACCATTTCCCCTGGTCCTCTCACCAGAGTCCTTCATAAAAGGTCCCTCTCCGGTTTTCAGGTAGCCCCCTTCAGGTACTAGAAGGCTGCTATAAGGTCCCCCCAAAGACTTCTCTTTTTCAGGCTAAACAGCCCAAACTCCCTTAGTGTGTCTTCACAGGAGAGGTGCTCTTCCCTTATCCACCATTGCTGTAGCCCTGCCATAGAAGGCCATCAAATTCATCAGACGTGACTTGCCCTTAGAGAAGTGATGTTGGCTCTCACCAATCACCTCCTTATTGACGTCCTGGGGCCAAGTTTAATTCTCTCTGGGCTTTAGCTTCCCCAATCCATTCCCTGGCTGCATGAACGACTCCTCGATACTTCTGCCAGGGCACCCATCCTCACTTACACCCTCTGTAGGCTTCTTTCTTATGTCTTAAGTTTCTCCATGAGTTCCTTGCTCATCCACACAGGCCTCCTGGCATTTTTGCCTGACTTCCATTTTGTAGGTTTACAGAGCTTTTGAGCTTGGAGAAGGGTCTTTGCATATTAACCATCTTTTTTGGGTTTCCAGTCCCTCCAGGACTCTATCCCATTGCACTCTAAGGAGGTCCTTGAAGAGGCCAAAGTTTGCTCTCCTGATGTCCAGGGTAGCAAACTTGCCAGGTACCTTCCTCACTGCCCTGAAGACCATTAAACCCACCACCTCATGATCTCTATAGCCCAGGCTGCCCTTGAATTTCACATTCTCCACCAGCTCCTCGTTGCTGGTGAGGACAAGCTCTAGTACAGCACTTCACCTCATCAGCTCCTCTACCTCCTGGAGGAGGAAGTTATCATCAGCGCAGTGCAGGAATCTCCTGGATTGCTTTCACCCCACTGTATTGTCTTTCTAAGAAGTATCAGTATGTCTGAAGTTCCCCATGAGAACCAGTGCTTCTGGACATTAAGCCAGTCCTATCTGCCTTCACAGGGCCATATCTATCTACTTGGTCTTCTTGGTCAGGTGGCCTATACCAGACTACCACTGTAATCTATCTCCTTTTCACACTCCCTGAGAGCCCTCAACATTCTCACCTCCTCCCTGAATTCCCCAATAGGCACGGGAGCTCTTCCACCTGAGCCCATCTTTCACAGGTGTGCTCACTGCGGCTGTCCCACACCCTGCAGCAAAAATTTGGGTTCCTGACACATGGGTCATTCAGCATCTCAGTCAAGAGGTGAAGACAATGGCTAAGCAGAGGGCTGCTCCCTGACAATTCTGCCAGTAAATCTGTAGAGCCTGCCCAACTGTGCTGCAATTCCACTGAAGCCTGCTCATTCAGTTCTAATGACAGCCTTGTGATTACAGAGCCTTCAGCTCTGCAGTTCTCCTTGCCCTGCACATCCTCCCCACACGCACTAGGACAAGCTGCTGTAATATAAAGGACTCTATGAGAACATTCCAAAATGGCTTTGATCAAAACCTGCGGGCACTTAATGAACGATCATCATGAATTATCTCATCTGTAAAATACAGGTAACCCTGCCTCTTTATTTCCCAAAGCAAAAGCAAATCACTGGCACTTGAGAAGTGTCTTGAAAATCACAGGTGCTGATAGCATCAGTAACAGCACACCACGAGATGCAATATTCTTACAATAATAACAGCACTCGTTTCGGACTCCTGCATTTTTCAGGTCATCAACCAAAAACATTAACAAAATACAGCCCTTCAGAAGATGAAAAATCTCTGCGGTGTAATGCAAGCTGGTTCATTCAATTCCTTTCTTCTCACCCACCTTCTGAAAAGTGCCTGCTGCCATGCTTCTGACTCCTACCCGGAGAGTTGTGAGCGTTCCTCCTTACAAAAAAAGCATCAGGCCCTCTGATGAAGCTAAAAGGAAACCTGAGAGGATCACACAGCTGACAACAGCCTAACCCTCTTAATTATACTTGTCTTTTGTCAGCTCTAGGTCTTGAACTGCAGGTTGTATCAACGATGCCAGCACTGAAACCACAAATGATACAGATTAAACTCAAATCTAAACGAAACTAGCTCAGCTAAGCAAGCGCAGCCTGGCAGGGCATCTAGTACCTCCCAGCTGTGCCTCCTTCGGAGCTATCTGCTCAGCTAGGGGCAGAGACAGCAGAGCCACAGCTGCCCCTGCCAGGCCCTGACACACACCACATCACGATGCTTTGCTGGGGTCACCGGCACCACACCCAGCTGCAGCAGAGCAGAGGGTACATGTTCTGCTGCACTGTGCAGGCTACAACATCCTCTGCCCGAGAAGCCAGAGCTTCTTTGTCCTGGAAGCAGCAGGAAGCTCTGGGCAAGAGACATCTTGCCCATGAGACCAAAAATGGCTCCAGAGAAGAGTGGAACAGAGGGGAGCAGCCTTCAGCCCCCATCCCCAAGCCAGAAGTGGCAAAGGCAGTGCACAAGACCTCTGCAGTGCTACTGTGCCAAAAGGCAAGAGCTGTGCCCTTTGCAAATGGAGCTTTCTGAGTTACTGAGAAATACAAGTTCCCTCACAAGAGTTTTCCACATGTATTAGCTCACAAGTTTTTAAAAGGCAGAAGGAGTTTTGCTTTGATTTTGGAAAAAGCTGCTGAGACCTGTGAACCTTTCTCCCCTGGCTCCTCTGTTACACCTGCTGATTTTGTCTCACTCCATCCCTTGTTTTCTTCCTCCAGCTTCAGAGGAGTAGACAATGGTTGGGGTAGACAAGGTTCCCTACACTCCTGATATTGTTGGGAAAAAACCAACAAAACCTTGATCTCATCTTTAAGGTGAGAAATTTTATTGTTCTGTGCAAGCATCTCTACTACCAGCTCTGTTTGGACCTCCTCACCTATTTTAACATTCAAGGTTAAAGCCTACAGAAAAGGATGAGGAGCTCACTAAAACAGACTGGTTTAAATTGCAGTTAAACACAAAGGTGCTATTGACAGCACAGGTCTACGAACGTACCTGCAAAACCTGATACACCCATTTTCTTCCTTGCCCTGGCTTCAGCCCAGGAAAGTGCACGGGCAGATCTCCACTAAACAAAACGCTTAAGCACGTGTCTCAAAAAGCAGCACGTGCTGGCTATTTGTTTCAATTGAGGAGGAGGTACCTGCATTTTTAATTCCCTTGCCCACACTGTATCCTTAAATTCTTGTGACCAATCCAAATTTGGATAGCTTTAAAATTGTGTGGTTTGACGTGGTGACTAGCTCCATTGACCTGCAGTGAAACCACCAGCTCACAAAACGCTATACAGAGGTTTTGTCTTTCTGAGATGGGCATCAGAAACACCAGCTGGGCATGAGGAAAGGCTGAGGAAGCTGGGTTTCTTTAGTTTAGAGAAAAGGAGACTGAGGGGTGACCTCATTAATGTTGATAAATATGTGAAAGGTGGTTGTCAGGAGGACTGAGTCAGGCTCTGCTCAGTGTCATCTAGTGATAGGACAAGGGGCAGTGGGTGTCAGCTGGAACATAGGAGGTTCCACATCAATATGAGAAGGAACTTCTTCCCATTGAGGATGGCAGAGCACTGGAACGGGCTGCCCAGGGCCGGTTGTGGAGTCTTCTTCACTGGAGACGTTTAACACCCGCTTGGATGTGCTCCTGTGTGACTCGAGGTTCCTTCTAATCCCTAATAATTCTATGATTCTAAGTCACACAACATATCCAGGCAGGTTTTAAATGTCTCCAGAGAAGGAGACTCCACAACCCCCCATGGCATTCTACTGAATGTCTGGAAACCCCCCCCTTTTTTTTCAGAGCATCCAAGTCTGTCTTGACACCTGCACAGCGTGTGTCCAGGAAAAAGGAGAGGTAAGGCTTCTCCTGAGACTGCCTCTGCTTGTAGATCCATAGCTCTGAGAAACATCTTCCACAGTTGTGAAAATGTCGACCTTAAAGAAGACACAACTTGGCAGCAACCAGAGGGATCCAAGAGCAAACCAAGGCTATGGCAGCTATACCACAGCCGGGGTGTCTTGTGTGTGAAGCGAATAGGTGGATTCTCACCAAAAGAAGAAGGAGTTTCTTCACAGATTTAAGTATATTTAAAAAAACTAAATGAGAGCCCTGTTACTTGGGGAAGGCTTATCAGCCCGGGATGCTTCTCAGGACCCCAGGGTTACACATCAGTGCCTGGCTCCCAGTCAGTTAATCACAAAGGTGGATTATCACATCACAATTTGCAATTACGTCCTATCTGGCATTTTTAAGACTTGTTAATGGCTTCCAGTTAAAAATTTATCAAAGATCAATTTAACAGACACACAGCAATGGAAATTTTAAAAACCCTCTCGCTTTGTGTTGGTCGGATTGTCCCCTAAGTGAGAAATTGTGGGCAACTGAGCCGAAATGGCCCAGTTAATGTAGTAATTAATATCAGGCCATTGTGTTTTAGTTATCTGGCTTCACTGTTATCAGCCATTTAGTTGTCTGTATCGCAGCAGCACCTGGAGACTCCAGATATGGAGCTAATTATGCTCCATATTATGTCTGTAAGACCATAAGCCTAGACTACAGAGATATCCGTGGACATGCAAAGAAAGCAAGTGAGGGGAGACCGGGGCTCATAAATAAATGCGCTAAGTAGGTTTTAGTGGTCCTACTGCACCTGTAGCCTTGTCTTTATAGACTCTTTGATTACGGCAATTAAGAATGGGGTATAAAACAGGGAGTGCAATGTTGTCTTGTTTCCAGTTAATACGTGTGTTGCTAATCTCTTCCTCATCTGAATTATTGGTTTGACTCTAATGACCAGACCTTTGCCAGCCCAGCATCCCTCCAAGCTATACTTAACCCAGACCTACCATCAGCTCCTGCCTGCCTGTGACAGACACCGAACTCCAGTCCTGCGCTTGCTGCAGACAACTAATTCCCGCTAAATTCTGACTAAATTCAAGATTTCCAACATGCTCTAGCCCAATCCAGTCCTGGAGGTACAGGGTGAGCCAAACACTCCCTTTAACCTCATTCAGGGGTTATCAATCTGTCTATCAATGCTGATTGCACCTAGAAGACTGTTCTGGTAACTCTGAGATGAAGAGACTCTCGTAAGGTTATTATTGCTGGTTGTTTAAATCTAGGGCCAAGTAAAGGCTTTGGGTGAAGGTAGAACTGGACCTGCATTTTGGTCTGCAGTGTGTAGTTGGTAGATGCTCTGCTGTGTGCACGCAATGCTCTTCACACAGGCTCTGAGTAATGAGGAAGAAAAGCAGGGACTGCAGGTTATGCTTCTGCCTTGAGCCAGCAGCCAGGATAGATAATGAAGGCAGGGACAGTAATATTCCTGAATTAATGGTGGGCTTTCACAAAAGAACCTGGAGCAGACGATCAAACACACTTGTGCACCCAGAAATGCAGAAATCCATCCTCCTGACACCCACCCCTCACATATTTATCAACACTAATGAGGTCACCCCTCAGCCTCCTTTTCTCCAAGCTAAAGAGACCCAGTACAAATATGTTCTAATAGGTGGATTCTATTTAAGTTTTCTAAACCAGGAAATATACTTTTAAAGTTCAGTATTAGTGTCAGTGTTTGAATTTGAGTGGGTTTCTTGCCTGAGGCACGGGGAAGTTTCTAGGGCAACTTGTGGAATGTTTTTGACTCTGTGAACTGGTACAATGGGTTAGGAGCTTCCTGTGTCCTGTTTGCTGCTCCTTCACTTAACTTCTGTCTGTTGTTTGGAGAGACACATGGCGCTGGACTGAACACAGCAGCCTTCTTGCCCTGGGATCATGACAAACAGATTGAGAGAGAGAGAAACAAAGTGGAACCTCAGAGATTAGTGGAGAGAAGGTTTCATCTGCAACCCATTCTTTGCTGAAATGGAAAGTCCTTCCTTCATTTGTGGTCTGTAGGAACCAGCATGCTAGAAATGGAAGACTGGTTTGGAAGAACACAGAACAGGGAACTAGACCTCAAAGTGCCCACTGACACTGAGGAATGTGTGCACAGACTGAATGGACTCCGTGCTTGCACAAGGAAAAGAACTGGGGTTTTTATTCCCTTTGAGGTAATGGAGGTAGCAGCTCGGTCCAGTTGTGCAAGAGCACGTGACTCATCTCTGTACATCTTGTGAGGGGTTCTTACGCCGTGTGAATTAAATGTGTGGGTTTTCCTCAAGTCAGGTTAGTTTTTGTGTTTTACTTGCAATTTATAAGTGGTTTTTGATCCCTGCTTCTTTTGATCTTTTTTTTATTGTTTAGTCTCATTAGCACATTGACTAAACTAACTGGTAAATTTCATCTTGGGATAAACACCTGACAATCAGTAGCCCAAAGACTTTGATGCTTCTTGATATGATCAGAGTTTTGTGAGCTGGAAGAGTTAAATAATTGGATCAGTTAGTTTTAGGTGATCATCACCCTATAATTAATACATGTTACTATATCATTAATAACACTTAATTATTATTAATTAATATTAACTTTCTTCTAATGTCATCATATATAAAATATTTTTGCTTTGACCTCAGTTGTTTTCTGCTCTCAAATCAGCAATCAGAAGGGTCAGAAACATACTGACTTCTGAGGTGAAGCTTTGCAATGCTGCACCAGGGCCTCGACTTGTATCAGCTTTTAAAATGTGACGTGAATTTACAACTGCTTAAAAGTGCATCTTAGATCAGCTGCCTCATCTGTCTTAGCCAGCAGCACATTTTGCATTTCTCCACAGGTGGGTGAATGGTGGTACCTGGGTCTGCCGCAGCCTGGCACATGTCCGAGTGTCTGCGCTTTGGTGCTTGCGTGACTGTCACAGTAGCCTGGTGAGGACTCGAATGTGTTTCCTGTGCTGCGAGTCAGATCTGGTTATTCAAGACGAGCTGCGTTGAAGTGGGGAGAAATTAATTTTCATTTATCAGTTCTGATTTACTGGCTTATTTAAAAAAGTATTACCCAGCCTCTCTGAAAATCACCTGCAATGAAAAAAAAGCTTCAGCGTTATGTTCTGCCAGGGACATGGGTTGAGAAAGCGTGCTGCTGTGTTTAAATGTTCTTCAGCATTTTTCTCCCTGACCAGGCGTTACTCCAGACAGCTAGTTAATGTCACCTCTCTCCACGTCACCCTCTTTCTCTCATCAGACTTTTAACACCCTTTACCTGATGTGATAGGAGTCTACTCCAAACTTTAAAGCTTTTCAAAGGAGCACTGATTGTCCCCAGGCCAACCCACACAGAGTAAATGTCTACTAACCTACAGCAGAACAACCAAACGTGTGCACAAGTATAAAACCTTCCTCTCGTAGTGTACTTGAGGGTCTACAGGCGTATTTCTGCTTCAAAATGTTGTTAGGGGACCTGAGATTGATGTTTCTCATTTCTTCACCAGCTGGATAGCTATTATCCAAGAGAAGCTGGCTTGCGGGCATTGCATTTGGCCAGCACCTTGCCTTCGCTGTTCATTGTCACATGGCTGCTAACAGAGAAATCACTGTCTTATATGGAAAATGAATTTTTCTATTGCACTTTTAAACCTCTTTTAGTGTTACTTAGAAGTAAGAAGCATCGATCAAGTGGTTTTGCCAGCCACACAGGTTTGTACGCTCCAGCCATACTCTTTGAACTTACTTGCTGCGCCTTACTGCCCCTCCAATGCAACACAGTGGACTTCTCCCTGGTACTGTGACACCCCCAGTTGTGTTTTTTCTTTGAGATCTGTGCTCAGACATCTCTCTCACTGCCCTTCTCTGGATTCGCTCCAGCCATCTCAATGTCCTTCTGACACTGTGGTGCCCAAAACTGGACCCAGTACTCAAAGTGTAGTCTCACGAATTGTCACAAAGTGGATTCACACAGCACTGCACCTGATTGTCTGGGAGTCTTTCTTCATCACAGCACTGATCCTGATGCCATTTAAGTCACAGCCTCGTGAGAAGTCAGTTTAATGCTTCATTCACTTCTTCTGAGCTGCCCTTTTCAGATCATCTCCTTCTACCAGACCCCACAGACACAAACCCAGCACCCAGCAATGGCAACACCCAGCACCCAGCAACGGCAATGCCAACTTCTGTTCTCACAGTCTGGGTTCCTGGAACTCTTTGGACACTGTGGAAGAGCCATCAGAAAAGCTCTACTGAGACACATTGAGAAGTTGGCCACCAATGCCCAGGCCATCAGCTCACGTGCTCTGAAAAGAGCGTTTCTTTCATGCGTGGGTCTCGTGGGGCTGGTTTGTGTGCTAAGAAGATGGTCTGTAAAATAATGGGGGGGTTTTGCTCTATGTGACTGGTTGCTTCCTAAAATAATTTGGTACAATGAAGAATAATGGTTCCACGGTGGGATCACTCGGTGATCCATATTGGCTCCGGAAAACCACATCAGCACACCTCAGGTGTTTTGTGCCACCATCTCAGTCCATCTGTTAGAGACACGACGCTGAACTCAAGCGCCCATTTTTAGGTGCCGTCAGGGCAATTCCTGCCTCTGCCTGTACGCTCCGTGTAAAAGGTCCTGCTCTCTTCCCATCTCTGCTCTAATAGGGGAGAAGAGCAGCTCTGGAGAAGTGTATGAAGCATGAAACTGACTCCTCACGAGGCTGTCACATAAATGGCTATTGGGAACATCCCTGTGATGAAGAAAGACCCCCAGAAAAACAGGTGTAATGGCGTGTGACTCCACTTCATGACAATTTTACGTGCCCTCAAATATTCAGCATTCTGATGGACCCTGATAGGTCTGAAGTGGCACCACATGCCGTAGAGATCTCTCTTGCAGCCTCAAGATTTCAATAACGGGGTGCCTGAGACTTTGATTTAAAGAGAGACCCTCCCCTGTCAGGTAGTGGATCTAAATTTGCTTAGGAACCCTCAGCAGTCCTTTTGTTAGGAATTCTAGACTTGAATCTCACTGATACGTGATGCTTTCTCCTTTGACATCTACATCCTTACTGGGAATGGCTCAACGCTCGCTCCTCTTCTGCTTTGCCCAAAGGCTGGACCTGCTCTGCTCAGTGCCCTAAAACTGCTCTACGCTCAGTGGAGGCAACAGCCCCTCAGCCTTGCAGGGTCCTGAGCACGAGTGAAAGAGGCACAAGCATACAGAGAAGAGTGTGCATGGAGAAGGGTGGAAATGTCTGTTTCACACCTCCATCCCTGGCTGGTCTGACCACCCAGGGGCTGCAGGAAGGGCATTTCATAGGAGCAGGGTGAAACAAAGGGATGATGGAGCATCCCTAATGATTCTAGCTGAGAATTGTTTGAAGAGAGACTGCAAACCTGTGGCTTACTTGCCAGGGAGATCTCAGTCCAGGACAGCCCCATTAGTGAAGTGGCGAAAGGCAGCCTGGTAGGGAGCTGGAAGTGACTATCAGCTGCCTGAGAAAACCCAGTCGGTTCACAAGCCTGAAATTCATGGTGGTTACAGAATCACAGATCGTTAGGGATTGGAAAGGACCTCTAAAGGTCACCCAGTCCAATCCCCCCCTGCCACAGCAGGACCACCTAGATCCAGTAGCACAGGAGCACATCCAGGCAGGTTTTAAATGTCTCCAGAGGAGACTCCACGTGCTAAGTGCTGCTAATGGGATCTGGATGTTACGTGTCACTGGACGGCCAGTGAGTGCAGGGCATGTTCTGGCAGAGCTACTCACTGTGTTTGTGGCCCTTACTGAAGAAAACATGACCAGACCTTTCTCCTGCACTGTTTAGTGAAAGCTCAAAGGGGAACGCTGGGCGAGTGCAGTGACCTGCGAAGCTGCCTGATCTGTGTCTGCAGCTGTTTCCTTTGTATGAGGTGAGGCGGGAGGGGTGATTCACACTCTGGAAAAGATCGCTCTTGCCTTTCGTCTGCTGTGAGCTGCTCTTTTGTAGCCTCCTGCACACACTGCTGGCAGCCTTGGGGTGCTCGGTCAGAGCGTGTCGGGCTCGCAGCAGAAGGCACGGCCATCCCCAGACCCTGGGAGAGCTGTTTTGAGGCTGTGAAGACCACTCTGTACAGCAGCTGTGGAGAAAACAGACTCTGGGTTAAAGTAGGAGGCCAGAAACATCCCTGTTGAAGGAATGTCAAGCAAATCCTTGTGTTGCTAAACACCCATCTGGAAATCTTGCTCCAGAGAGACGGTGGGCGCCGTTCCACGCACTCTGAGCATCAGTGCCCATGCACAGCGCTGCCATGGCAGTGAAAGCAGGGTGGGGGTGCAGAAGTTGGCTCTGAGATTTGCAGAGTGCCAGCATGGTGCTTACCCACCTCCGATCAGCTTCTTACACAAGACAACGGACACGGGGCACTGAGGGGTTGCCGTTGCTGGAGCCGCTGCGTGAATCACTGGGCTGCGCGTTCCCGTCCTGAACGGCAGAGGATGCAGGCGACTTGCAAGGACATTGGCAGAACGGGAATCTTTAGATAATTTCTGGAACAAAACCTAGAAACTGCTAAAATACTTCAGGCAAATTATAACACCCACCTGCCATTTTAATGCCACCTTAAACTGTGTTCTGCATCAGTCAGCTGTGGGAGGAGATGACACAAACAGACAATTAACGTTTCTTTTCACTTGCCAGTCAAGACTGAAGAATGTGGTCACTGAGCTGTCTTCTTCTGACGTTTTCTCAACAGCTTTACACTTTGCGGAGAAGTCGCTGTCAGTCTCTCTGCTAGAGCTGTGCCACGAGCAAAGCGGGAGCCTCGCTGCTTTACGTGGAGGACCGGCGGTGCTGATGAGCTCTACACGTCTTTCCGCTGATGTGAGGAGCCTTGCTTGATGTCTGGGTCTACATGTTTCACCAAGGAGGGTGGGATCGAGGACTCTGAGGGCTGGACAGGTGTTCAAGCCTCCCTACCTTGCATCAAGCAGGACTCTTCCAAGAAGTCTAGGGGATCCTGCTGTTGCAGGCAGATTGGACTAGATGATCTTTTGAGGTCCCTTCCAATCTGTTATGATTCTATGATTCTATGAAGTCACCAGAGACAGGCAGGGCCAGGAGAAGACCTCTTCACCATTAGGAAGCTGTGGTGTCTGGCAGTGGCACTGCTTTGACTCACACTTGGGGTCTGTTTAAGCTGTGAAGCATTCTGTAAGGACAAATCATAGAATCATTAAGGACTGGAAGGGACCTCGAAAGATCATCTAGTCCAATGACAACCTGTAGTCAAACGCTTGAGTGCACCCCGTTTTCTGGAGCAAACCACACCTTCCCTCTGAAGCCCATCATGGCACAGACTCAGCTACCTGGGAGCTTTGGGCTGTTTCCTGTTCACCTCACGGTGACTTGCAACAGCCCTTTTACCCTTTTTAGCAGAAGCCTTCAAAGCAGTTTTGGGTTCCACAGCTGTAATCTGCACTGTCAGCAGCGACTCTGTGGGTACTGACAAGCTGAGCTCGGAGCAGGTTGCCTTAGAGGAGGTGGGTGGTGGGGGAAAAGAGATCTGGCTTTTACAAACACATCTGTGTAATTGCATTAGCCCAAATATCCTTCATGCCCTCTCCCACTCCCTTCTGAAGACGAGAGTGCAAACACCAGGAAGGTGGCACGTCTATGGCTACGCTGGGGTGAGCAGAATCCCGACTTTTCAGTCATGATTTAGATTTTTAAATGTCATACCTACGGAGTGTGATTGAATTTCTGCCAGAGCTTTATTAGATGCTTGGCGCAGCGCCTCTGCCGTCAGTGAATTACCGGGGAGAAAACGCAGCAAAGGAGGGGAAAATAGGAAGATGAGAAAAACAAATAGAGAATCGAAGAGGCAACCTAAAAGGCAAACGGCTTTTTAGTGAAAAGAGGATGAACCACAACCCAAAACGAGCTTTAGAGCTAGTGTCGCTCAGTTAAACTGTGACCCAGATTGAAAAAGACAGGCAGCCAGGTGGGGTTTGGGTCTTCGGTTCGAACTGTTTGCCCTGCTGCAGTGTTGCCTATAGCCAGTTGTCTTTCTATTTCATTGACTCGTGCAGTCACAGAATCATTAGGGATTGGAAGGGACCTCGAAAGATCATCATGCAACCTGGTTTGCATCTGCAGCACATGGGAGAGGTGCAGCAGCATCATCTCAGCTACCTCGAGTGGGTATGAACATGACCAAAGGTGGTTGCCAGGGACCGACTGGTGAGCTTGGGGCACAGCAGTTGTTTGGCTGCCTATAACCAAAGTCACTCCTTTTCTGACTGAAACAAAAGCACTCTGGAAAGATTTGCTCTGGTCCAGCTCTCCTCTGCAAAGAAAAAGCAAAGAGGGATGCACAGCAGCCAAGATTGTCACAGGTGGAGCTGTCTGAAGACAGTGGAATGAGCCTAGGTGATAAGCTTCACGGCTACCTTTAGCATTGCTGTAAACAGGTGTTAAAGCTCTGCAGTGAAGAAGGGATTATGTGCACGTGTGCACCCATCCTTCTGCTGGAATGAGCAGGCACACACACAAACCAGGCCACAGGGCTACAGACTGATGGCTGTGTATTGATCAGCTCAAATGCAGCCTGGAGGAGGTGGGTTTGGAGCATAATGAAGAGAAAACGTGGCTCATTTCTGCTGAAAAAGCCACTAGTTGTGGTGGCAGAAAGGGGCGTCTGAGAGAGCGTTAACAAAGCCAGAAGCCCCTTCTTGGAGGGAGCCGTGGTTCTTACAGGGTAGTAAGGAACACCAGAAACCACCCCACTGCGACTGAGTAACTGGATTGCCTACAGAGCTGTGTAGGCACCTGTGACACCAGAGCGGTGCAGACTTGACTGAGCACTGAGCTGTGCTCTGCGGGTGTGCGCGCAGGTGTGTGTGCAGACGTTGTAGATACAGACGTGTCGGGATACACACGCCTGTTCTTATACGCATATTCCTTCCTCTTGCTTGCTTTTGGGTTAGCAGACAGGTAACATCTCCCTTCCCCCCCTCCCCTTCCTTCTTTCCTTCCTTGTTTCCCTTCCTTTCCTTCCCCTTCCTTCCCTTCCCTTCCCTTCCCTTCCTTGCCCTTCCCTTCCCTTCC
>JAOXOE010027468.1:0-57302 GCA_028565055.1 Phoeniculus purpureus | reverse complement strand
ATCTAAACCTACATTGACACAACTTGAGGCCATTTCCCCTTGTCCTGTCATTAGGAATTTGGGAGAAGAGACCAGCAGCAGCCCTGCTGCAACCTCCTGTGAGGTAGCTGTAGAGAGCAAGAAGGTCTCCTCTCAGCTTCCTCTTCTCTAGACTAAATAACCCCAGTTCCCTCAGGGGCATGATAATGTCATTACCTCTTTCATTCAAAATGAGTTGATTTTCCAGCAAAATTCTTTGTTGCTACTAAAAGACACTATCTTTGACTTATTTTAGAATGAGTGGGTTTTTCTCTCCAAAACCTAAAATTATTACCACTTAAATCAGGGTTTTTGCCATATTATCATATTCTATCATGTGTTGTAATATTTCACATATCAAAAAATCTTTAAAATATTAATTGAAATATGGGATTTATACCTAATTGTATTGTGTTCTTTAATTAGAAGTTAATTTCTGTTTCTCTTTCATCTAAATGTATTAAGGGAGTGGAACAGTTCCCTGATGAGGAAAGGCTGAGGGAGCTGGGTCTCTTGAGCTTGGAAAAGAAAGAGATGTTGATAAATATGGAAAAAAGGGTGGGTGTCAGGAGGATGGAGCCAGGCTCTGCGCAGTGGCATCCAATGATAGGACAAGGGGCAGTGGGTGTGAGCTGGAACAGAGGAGGTTCCACGTCAATCTGAGAAGGAACTTTCTTCACGATGAGGGTGACAGAGCCCTGGAAGGGGCTGCCCAGGGAGACTATGGAGTTTCCTTCTCTGGGGAGGTTTAAAACCTGCTTGGCCATGCTTCTATGCAACTGGATTTAGGGGATTCTGCTGTGGCAGGGGTATTGGACTAGATAATCTTTCGAGGTCCCTTCCAATCACCCGTTCTGTGAGGAAATGGCTTCCTAACATCCAACCTAACCCTCTCCTTGCAGCTTCAGGCCCTGCACTCTCCTCCTGGTGCTGGTTGTTTGGGAGAAAAGCCCAACCTCCACCTGACTACAGTCTCCCTTCAGGGAGTTTTAGAGAGGGAGAAGATCCCCCCGAGTCTTCTCCAGGCTAAACACCCCCAGCTCCCTCAGCCTCTCCTCATCAGCCTTTCCCTCCAGTCCCTTCCCCAGCCTCATTGCTCATCTGCACCTGCTCCAGCCCCTCAATCTTTCTTGAAGTGAGGGGCCCAGCACTGCCCCCAGTACTTGAGAGGAGGCCTCCCCAGTGCCCAGTGTAGGGGGAGAATGACATCCCTAGCCCTGCCGGCCACACTATTGCTCATAGAAGCCAGGATGCCATTGGCCTTCCAGGCCACCTCGACACCTTGCTGGCTTCTGTTCAGCCAGTTGTCAGCCAGTGCTCCCAGGTCTCTCTCTGCCAGGCTGCTCTCCAGCCCCTCATCTCCCAGTCTGTAGCTGTAGGGGGTTATTGTGTCCAAAGTGTAGGACCTCTGCCCTTGGCCCTGTTAGACCTCATCCCGTTGGCCTCTGCCCACTGACCCAGCCTGTCCAGATCTCTCTGCACCATCTTCCTCTTCTCCAGCAGATGGACACTTTGTTAGGACTATTTGATAAATACTTCTAAAGTATCTCCTAGAGACTCGGTGGTTTTGCTCTCTGAAGCATTAGCAGCACTAACCAGCTTTGCTTTTTCCAGCCTAGAAAAACAACTTATCCCCTGAAATCGCCCGGGATAAGGCCTAATACTGGCAGACACGGCTCCACCTCTGGCACCTTGAGAAGTCATCCACTGCCACTTGAGAAGGAGCCAAGCAAGATAAGTTTCAGTAGAATCACCGAGGCAGAGCACGAATCAACAGTATCGGCACCAACTTCTCCCAACACACCGTCTACACCGCCAGTGTCTGCTTCTTCAGAGTTCAGTGTGTTTTTAGACATCGATCTCAACAGCTCTTACGGTACGTGTGCAATATCTTCTCAAAGTTGTCATTGCCAGCATCCCTTCAGCTTCCAAAATTTGTGTATTTGAGGGCAAACCTGACAAATAGTGCTGATATGGTAAATGCTAGGGAGGGGTTGAGCTGCAGGGGAAGCAAAGAGCAGCCTGGTAGTGCCAGAACAGAGTGAAATATTGATGTTTAATTCCTGGAATAATTCAAAATCTCTAGTCGAGGATAGGGTGAGCAAGTTGAGATTGTTCATCCTGGAGAAGAGGAGGCTCTCAGGTGACCTTTCACTAGTTTTCCAATCTCTGAAGGGGACTACAAGAAAGCTGAAGGAGGGCTTTTGATATGGGTGGTGCCGAGAGGACAAAGGGAAAGGGTTCCAGACTTGAAGAGGGGAGATGGAGGTTGGACGTGAGGAACCAGTTGTTTGCTGTGAGGGTGCTGAGATGCTGGAACAGGTTGCCCAAGGAAGTTGTGTCTGCCTCATTCCTGGAAGTGTTGAAGGCCAGGTTGTCTGGGGCCCTGAGTAACCTGCTGTAGTGAAGGTGTCCCTGCCTGTGCAGAGAGATTGGGACTGGATGATCTTTAAGGTCCCTTCCAACCCTGGCCATTCTATGATCTTTTGATTTTTAGAAGGAAGGTTGAATTCACATTAGAGAAACTTGGAGATGATTGTGATCCCTTGATATGTTTAAAGGTCATTTAGATGTGGTGTTGAGTGATCTGGTTTAGAAGTGAGCTTTGCAGAGTAGGGTTGGTAGTTGGACTTGACGATCCCCAGGGTGTTTTCCAACCTGAATGATTCTTTTGATTCTATGATCTACAAGGTCATTCACAAGCTGCTGTTTGCTGTAGTGTGGTTGTTCAGTCTCAAAAGTCTTTAACTGATGTTTTTCTCATTTAACAGGCAACAACAGCATCTTCGCTCCTGTGAATTTGCCACAGTCGAGTGAGTACTGCAGCTCTATTTAAATATTTAACTCTAATTTTCCTGCTTTCAGGACAAGTGGAATTAAAATCTGAAATCCAGATTAAAAACATGGGCTGTGTTCATTAAGGTTCAGGGAGGAATTTTTTGGTACAGGTTTAGATCAATGTCCAGTAACAAATGTAAACCCTAAAAGCTGATTGGTTTGGTTTGGCTTTTCCCTTGATTTTGCTTCTATTTTGAATGTTCTTGATGATGGTTTTGTTTGACTAATGCTACAAATGAAGCAACTTGCTCATTTCATGAAGGTAATTGTGTGGTGGGAAAGAAGAGGGACTTTCTGAACCCTGAGCTGTGAGAAGCTGTGAGAAGAGATCCTGTTTTCAGCTTCTCTTTTTACTCCCTTTATACCACCCTTTCTCATAATGTGATTAAAGTTCCAAACTGGAGAGCAGAGAGGCCTGATTCATTGATACAGAGCTCTGAGGTACCTGATTTATTTGGAAAGAGCTCTGAGGTGCTTGATTATTGATACAGAGCTCTGAGATGTCTGCTTTATTGATACAGAGCTCTGTGCCTTCCTCAAACAAAAAGCAAAGGTGTGACAAATACAGGTTGGGTTGTTGCCTGGCTTTTTAACTTTTTGAGGACTTCTTTACCTTTCTGTGTTACAAAAGGACTAGAAGAATCCTAAAATGCTGTAAAAGATAATATCATTTCAGGGTGTAATTCTCCTGCTTCAGAAGTGTTGCAGACCTCTTAACGCAGCTTTTAAACATCCAAATTTGAACATAGAGTGGAGAAAACAAACTTTGTGCTCCAAAGTGTAACTGAGACTCACAGGGAGTTGATTGTGCAGCAGAGAGAGGATTGCAGAGAAGGTGAAATTCAAAGTAGCTCACCAGGAGTTCACTTTCTTTATTCATGTTTCTGTCCATCGGCATTGCCTGCTAGCAGCTGATGCATATCTGTGGTACCTGGAATATGATCCTGCTTTACGAGCTGCCTATCTGATGTGAGAAACAAATGGGAGTTGCCTGCAGCTGAAGTAATGGTTGGTGTTGTTGTTGAGCACAAAGATCTGCTTTATTCGAGTTGCTTCTAGTTGGGTTTAATATTCCAGGCAGTGCTGCTCAGGTGTTGCATACACAGTGAAATACTTGCTTCTCTTTCTCTCCAGAGACTTTCTTCAGCTCCTGGGGCAGCCTTCCTAAACTAAGTGATGAGCCCCAAAATCCTCCTCCACTTCCCCCGCGGAAAAAGATGGATCAGGATGCTTCCAGTGCTAAGGTATTTCTGTCTCGTGTCAGTAACTTCAATTAATCCTCAGGGAACAGGTGGAATCGTCAAATATTTTAGGTTGGAAGAGACCTTTAAGATTGCACCTTGAGTATTGGGGTCAGTTCTGGACACCTCAATACAAGGACACTGAGGACTCTGGAGTGGGTGCAGAGAAGGGCAACAAGGTTGGGGAAGGGTCTGGAGATCAGATCTTGTGAGGAGCAGCTGAGCGAGCTGAGGCTGGTTAGGCTGGAGAAAAGGAGGCTGAGGGGAGACCTTATTGCTTTCTACAACTGCTTGACAAGAGTGTGGAGATGGGTGGGTGTTGGTCTCTTCTCCCAAGAAACAAGGGACAGGACAAGAGGAAATGGCCTAAAACTGCCCCAGGGGAATGTTAGATTGTCCCTGAGGAGAAACTTCTTCCTGGAAAGGGTCCTCAGGTCTTGGAACAGGCTGCCCAGGGAAGGGGTTGAATTGCTATCCCTGGCTGTGTTTCAGTCATGGAGATCTGGAGCTCAGGGACAGGGTTTAGGAGTGGCCTTGGGACAGTTGGGTTCAGGGTTGGACTCAATGATCTTGAAGGTCTTTTCCAACCTGGTTGTTTCTGTGATGCCATAGTTCTATGATTGTGGAGTTCAACCACCCAGTAGCACTTTGTTAGTCTAAAAGACTTTTTAGTGCTGAGGTTGCCCTTTTTAAGTTTCAGTAGCAGATGTTTCAGAACATTCAACATCTCTCAGAAGATAACACCTTTTACGCAAACATTTCTTACCATGTTGTCTTCTCTGTGATGTAGGGAAGCTCAAAGTCTGATGACGATCCTCCAGCAATTCCCCCTCGGCAGCCGCCACCTCCAAAGATCCAACCCCGTGCTCCTGCTCACACCAACGCCTTTGAGCAGCCGCTGCACAGCCCTCCTCCTCCACCCCCCCGGGACCCTCTGCCTGATACTCCACCACCAATACCCCTCCGGCCACCCGAACACTTCATCAACTGCCCTTTGAATCTCCAACCGCCGCCGGTGGGCCGCTTGCACCGAGACCCCGAGTGGCTGAGAGAGTCGAGCACAGGTCCCAGCTCTCCCAGCACTCCTCCCAGCACACCCTCTCCCAGGGTGCTGCGTCGTGGCTGCGTGCTCAGTGCCAGCCACAACAACCTGGTCCACCCACCTGCACCCCCAGTCCCGCCCCGGCACAACTCAAGCCCTCAGTTACCAAAACTGCCACCAAAGACTTACAAAAGGGAGCTCTCCCACCCTCCTTTGCACAGACTGTCTTTGCTAGAGAACACAGAAACTCCTCAATGACCTTTGCAGTCACAGTCATTGACACTGGAATAGTTCTTTATAAAGTTCCTTTTTTTTTTATTTATTCAAGAGAAAAAAAAGGCAGAGTATTTTAGTACTTTGACAAATTATGCTCTTAAAGTGCTGCTGATCAAAACAAAACCCAACTCTCAATCGGAAAGATAAGCCTATGCGCACTCTATTCTGCATCTGACTGCCTCAAGTGTGGCAGCGTCGCGTTGTCTCATGGCCTCAGTGCCGATAGGTAACGCCAGTAGACAGAAAGATTCTCTTCATTTCTTTGTTTGCACTGTAAACTTACACTAAATGAATGGAAACTGACAGCGTTGAATTGCACTGAGCCAAAAGAAAACTCCCACAAAAAGAGGTGCCGTCTGTGGAATTTTTTAGTCTATTTTTTTTCTTTCCAATTGGAGCACTAGTGGCCTTTTTATTCTATAAAAAAACAGAACAACGGGATGAGGATAACGCAGCTCAGCCTCTGGCCGTTCGCCTCCTAACTTCAGGGAAGCTCGGAGGTGCTGCAAGCAACAGTGACTGCTCTCAAACATTTGAATGCCTTGTCATGATTGCCATCGATTTGCTGCTGAAGATGAAAAACAGGTTGAAATCTAAATACCAAAACTGATGAGGGACTCGGAAGTCGGAAAGGATCCCTAGTGCTTGGCATGCGTCTCATTCGGATGGGCCTTTGCGGTTTGGGTAGGCAGAGGTGTCCTTAAGATAATGAGTTGTCTGATGTTGTGGAGAATGACGCTACATGCCGCATCTGTACAGTTGTGGATATTGTATATTGACAGATAATGCTCTAATAACCTGTATAAATCAACCCGAGGCCCTGTTAGTACAGTTGCTACTCCTGCGATCCTCTGTGGCCAGATAGAATGTTCCCTCTGGCTTAGGAACAGTCTTGCCTTCCAGACATAATGATAACCTCTCTTTAGATCTCACTTAACTTAATCATGACTCCCAGTTTGGAAATCGGTAGCATTTAAACCAGCAAACACCTTCAAGCTTTATTAAACTTTTTAAACCAATAAGCAAATGGAACTTTTCTTTGCCAGTTGAACTACTTTGATTTTGGAACTGGTGGTGCAAGAGTGAGTCTGTTTTACTGGTAGTAGCAATTATAAAGTGGCCAGAAGCCACGTTTTATTTACCGGTCTGTGGCCTTTTACTGTGCTTTGTATCAGAGTTCTTAACAAGATTAATAAATCACCCCAGTCTTAATTTGTAAGAGCTTGCGCAGTGCGTGTTCCTTGTCAGGACAAGCTTCAGAATTGCTTTTAGTCCTGACGTTCTACACAGCTTTGGTTGTTCTTTGGTCCTTTCCTCTTGCTAGGAGCTGAACCTTTCCCTCTCTCTCTCAGATCCCTCGGCCTCTCTAGATGGAGAAGTGGTTTCCTGGCTGGAGGAGGAGCACTCCAGATGTTAGAATAGAGGGTCTTAGACCAGAAACATTCTCAATATCCCATTCTAAAATCCATCATAGATCTGTATTTTGGCCCTGACTCGAGGCAAAGCCCTTACCTAGATAATTTCGAGCTGAGGGCTTCCATGTGTATTTCAGTACTTCCCTCCTTCAAGAGCTTTGTGAGATTCTGGTTTGTGCTGCACTTGGAGGAGAGTTTAAACTCATGGAAGCAAGTATGGTTTGGGTTTGACCTTGAAATGATGCTGCACAGAGGTGCTGTTCTCAGAACAGCCTCTGTTAGATGTCAACTTGCATTTTACAAAATGCAAGACACCAGGAGAGAGGGACTGTTAAACTTCGTTTTGAAAGAAGAGTGTTTGGGCACCAGAGTCTCAATTCCACAGCTGAAAGGAAAGAAATGGATAACTTTCATCTCTTCTTCTCCTGGTGTCACCTCTGTGGTACCAACTGGATGTGGAAAAAGCTCCATGCGGTGGGTTACAGGCTGAGCTTAAGGCATCACCACCCACACCTGATCAACAGCAATGCTGGGGCATAAAGCTCCAGGAGAGCAAGAACCTCTTCTGTTAGTTGTCCCCACAGAGTGAAGAATGTGAAAACACAAGACGTTCGTGCTGAAGGCAGCGCTGAACGATATTCTTGGCTGCATTTCCCATATGTGAAATGTGACTTCATCTTTGCAGGGGCAGCTCTGGAGTTAACCCTAAATACCTAAATCACAGCATGACTTGGAGAAGGGGCTTCTCTTACAGGTAACTGAGCACAGGGTTAAACCATCCTCCAAGCAGAATGGAAATGCATTGACAAGGAACCTTCCAAGGCAGCAGTGATGCCAGCGGCACCAGGTGTGGTGAGTACAGCAACACATGTTCCCAGAGCAACTGTTGGGATGTGGTGTGAGGCAGTCAGATTCCCAGCAGCACGGTTCAAGGGAATGCTGAGGGAGCGATAAATTAATGTTTCAGTTCATAATTAGGGAGAAAATAGAGGGACCAAAATGCTAGAAGGGGAAAAACGTGAAATTGCTGGGTTAGAAGTTGGCTTGTGTGGGAGAAGGCAGTTCCCTCAGATAAACAGATGGAATGTGAAGGCTGTTAACAGCAAAGGAAACATCTTTGTGGATGTTTTCAGTGTGAGGTTCTGAGGTTTAGCTTTTCTCCCTGCTCCAGAGCCAGGAGAACTTTGTTGGGTGCTGTGATGTCACTATAGCAGATCTAAATTGAGAAAAGGGACAAAAGGATGCCATTCTCCCCCTGTACTGGCCACTGGGAAGGCCTCCCCTTGAGTACTGGGGGCAGTTCTGGGCACCTCACTTCAAGAAAGAGAAGAGATTGAGGAGCTGGAGTGGGTCCAGAGGAGCAACGAGGCTGGGGAAGTGACTGGAGGGAGAGGCTGATGGGGAGATGCTGAGGGAGGTGGGGCTGTTTAGTCCGGAGGAGACTGGGGAGGGGTGGAAACAGACCTCCTCCCTCTCTACAACTCTCTGAAGGGAGGCTGTAGTCAGGTGGAGATTGGGCGCTTTTTCCTAGGCAACCAGTGCCAGGATGAGAGGGCAGGGCCTGGAGCTGCTGGGGGCAAGGGTTAGGTTGGATGTTAGGAAGCCCTTCTTCACAGAAAGGATGGTCAGAGCCTGCCCAGTGGCAGTGGTGGAGTTTCCATCCGTGGAGGGGTGAAGGACAGCCTGGCTGTGGCCCTTAGTGCCCTGGTGTGGACAATGTGGTGTTGTTAGGTCCTGGGCAGGTCTGGATGAGCTGAGAGATCTTTTCCAGCCTCTGGTTCTGTGATTTTTAGGGGTTCCCCCCCCCCCCCAATATTTACTCCAATTTTCAGAAATATACCACAAATCTGAATGTCCTGCTTGGAATCTCCAGGGGCAGGGGTGATCATTTGTAAGAAAGAAAGTAATAAAAACTTGTTTCATGTTTCCAAGTTAAAAATCAAAAGCCTTTGCACTGTGTTTCTGTATCACCTGTTTTAGGTTTTATGGTCCTGCTCAAGCAGGGGGTTGGACTAGATGACCTCTGGAGATGCCTTCCAACCCCTAATGATCTGTGTATCAGTGTAGAAAAACACTGATACCCATCCATCTCATGTTCAGCTGCTTTTAAAAATCCCTTCTACAAATTTAAATGTTGAGTGAGGGCCTGCAACACTGTTTTCTAGCAGTCTTTAGCAGGATGGTGTCCCCACCACTTACAGGCTGCTCTGAGTAACTTGTGGGTTTCAAATCGCTGTCTGTTAACAAGCTTACAGACATTTCACATGTGGAAAATGTTCTTCATGGACTGTCTGTCCTCTGGCTGGTGCTCACTGTGAGTCAGGAAGGTCTGACATAGCCAGACAAGCTTTAAACGGAGGTTTCTCACTTCTGAGGGAAGTTTGACATGGTGGCAAGCTCAAGCTGAAAACCCGTACAAGTATGGTGTGGGGGGTGTTATAGAAACAGGTTCATAGAATGGTTTGGGCTGGAAAGGACCTGGAAGGGTCTCCTGGTCATTACGGTGAGCAGGACATCCCCAACTAGAGAAGGTTGCTCGGAGCCCCGGGGACGAGCCTGACCTGGGATGGTTCCAGGAATGGGGCTTCTCCCACCTCTCCATATGCAACCTGAGCCAGGCTCTCCCCAGCCTCACAGTGAGGAATTTCTTCCAAAGATTCAACCTAAACATTTTGGTTTGAAACCATTCCCTCTTACCCTATCAGTAGATGCCCTCATAAATCAAGGGTAGCCCAGAAGATGCTTTTCTGTAACTCAGAATCGTTTAGGTTGGAAAAGACCTTGAAGACCATGAAGTCTGCCTTGCCAGGACCCCACTAACCCCCGTCCCTCACCCCGAATCTCCACGGCTTTGCAACCCCTCCAGGGTCGGGGACTCCCCCGCTGCCCTGGGCAGCCTGGGCGAGGATTTAACAACCCTTTTGCAGATGAAATTCTTCCTGAGGGCCGACCCAGACCCCGCTGACGGGAGGCAGCAGCGCCGCCCCGCCATGTCCCGCGGCGGGGCGGGGGCAGCAGGAGGGGAGGAGGAGCAGCGGCCATGGCGGGCGGCTTCGTGCGGGAGCTGGAGCGGCGGGACGGGCGGCGGCTGCGGCTGGAGCAGCGGGCGGCGGGCGGAGTGGGCTCGGTGGTGTGGGATGCGGCGCTGGTGCTCGCCAAATTCCTGGAGACGGGTGCCTGTCCCCTCGCCCGCCGCCATGTCCTGGAGCTGGGGGCCGGCACCGGCGCTGTGGGCATCATGGCGGCCACGCTGGGGTGAGCGCTGGGGACGGCGGGCCGGGCTCCGCCGCCGCTTCTCCTCTCCTTTTATTGTAATTGTACAATCTCAGCAGTTCTGTAGGGTGTGTGACGAGGAAACATAACCCTGTGTGTGTGTGTGTGTGTGTGTGTGTGTGAGACAGGGCGGACGTGACCGTCACCGACCTGGAGGAGCTGCAGGAGCTGCTGGAGGCCAACATCGAGCACAACAGGCACCTGGTGACGGGGTCCGTGCGAGCCAAGGTACTGAAATGGTTTGTATGAGCCTCGTGTCTGCAGGGGAAGCTCCGGGTGGAGGTAGTGACAGCACGTACCAGTTAATCTGTGGGCATACCAGTTAATGGCGTAGCAGTTGCTGGGTGGGCACACGAGTTGACATATGGGCATACCAGTTAATCTGTGGGTTTACCAGATGATACATGGGCATACCAGTTAGTGTGTTGGCATGCCAGTTGATAGGTGATCTTACCAGTTAATAGGGGGGGCGTACCAGTTAATGTATTAGCATACCGGTTGGTATGTGGGCATGCCAGCTAACAGAAGGGCATACCAGTTGATGTGTGGGCAGACCAGCTGATATATGAGCATACCAGTTAATATGTGGGCTTACCACTTAATATATGGGCATACTAGTTACTAGGTAATCTATGGGCATACCAGTTAATACTTTCTGTGGTATATTAACTAGTACATGATTATAGTAATAAGTATCTCCTTATATTAACTAGTATGCCCTTACGTTAGCTAGTATTAACATTCTATGATATGGGCATACTAGTTAATATTAGGGTATACCAGTTAATATAATAATATACTGGTTAATGTAAGGACACGCTCGTTAATGTAAGGACATACTGGTTACTGTAACCACACAGGAGTTAATATAAGAACATAATATAAGGATGTACTTGTTAATATAGGACATACTAGTTAATGTAATGACATACTAATTAAGGTAAGGGCATGCCAGTTAATATAAGGATGTACTTGTTATTACAACCACATATTAGTTAACATAAGATACTAGTAAATGTAAGGCCATACTAATTAATGTAAGGCCATACTAGTTAATGTAAAGACATACTTGTTTAAATAACCACGTACTAGTTAGTAGAAGAACATACTAAATAGAAGAATGTACTTGTTACTCTAAGAACAGAGTTAATATAAGGACAAACCTGTTAATGTAAGGACTTACCAGTTAACTCACTGTAACACCACACCAGTTACCATTGTGCTCACTCCTTCGCTATTAAGTGTTGTCTTTTTACTTGCTTTCACCTTTTTTGATTAGTTTGTTTGTTTTTTAGGGGTGAAGACGTCACGGAGTTTCAGCCTCCCCCCGATTATATTCTGATGGCAGACTGCATTTACTATGAAGAGGTAAATGAGGACATTGCAGGACCCATTATGGATAGATTCTTTGAGAGAGGTGTGGGTTTGGGGTGAGGGCTGTTCAAATAAATCACAGAATCACAGAACATTAGGGATTAGAAGGGACCTCGAAAGATCATCCAGTGCAGTCCCTCTGCCACAGCAGGATCCCCTAGATCCAGTAACACAGGAACATGTCCAGGCAGGTTTTAAATGTCTCCAGAGAAGGAGACTCCACAACCCCCCGGGCAGCCCCTTCTAGGGCTCTGTCACCCTCACCGTGAAGAAGTTCCTTCTCATATTGATGTGGAACCTCCTCTGTTCCAGCTCACACCCACTGGCCCTTGTCCTCTCTTTGGATACCACTGAGCAGAGCCTGGCTCCATCCTCCTGACACCCACCCTTTATTCCATATTTATCAACATCAATGGGGTCACTCCTCAGCCTCTTTTTTTTCCAAGCTCAAGAGACCCAGCTCCCTCAGCCTTTCCTCATCAGGGAGCAGACAATGCATTTGTAAGCAATTTAAGGTGACTTGAAATTCAAACAGATAATGTTTTTTTAATTTTTAGAACCCCAAAACTTAATATTTGTGCCCCCTAGCCCTTTATTTTTTCACATGGCACTGATGAGACCCCACCTAGAGTACTGTGCCCAGTTCTGGAGTCCACAACATCAGGACACACAGCTCCTGGAAGGTGTCCATGCCTGTGCAGGGGGGTTGGAACTGGATGATCTTTAAGGTTCCTTCCAACCCTGGCCATTCTGTGATTGCAAAGCAAGACGTTGTGACTGATAGCTGTGAAACGTGGAATGCTTTGGTAAATGAAATTCAAGTGTCACATCTGCAGTTTGGCTTTTCCTTGCACTTCCCTTGGGATAGAAGAAGGAGAAATGACACTCCAGCTACAGAGTTCTTGCATTCTCTGCTCGTTCTCCTGAGCTGGAGCTCGGTGGGATATGCACAGACAGCTGACAGATGTCGGATGAAAAGGGAAATGACCCCATGTCCCAGTGTTCTTCCACTACTCTTAGCATCCCCTTGCATTGCCTCTTTTGCATGTTGGTCCTGCTTCCATCCCTAGTAGATCTGAGCAGTCTTCCAGGCATGGAGCTGTGCTCTTCCCCTGTGCAGTCTCCCTTTCTTCTCTGCTTCCCAGCTTGCCCACCATGTTCTTTTTTTGTCCCGGTTAAGAGGACTAAAAATAACTCCCCAAAAAGCAAAACTGGGAAGCTCTCTCTTGGGTGAAACCTTTCTCTAGCTGGAGGGTATTGTACCAGTGAAATGAGCTTGAAATCTAACTGGAATTAACCTCTTTGGGGCAGTCACTAGAGCCGTTGCTGAAGACACTGAAAGACCTCACTGGCCCTGACACGTGTGTCTTGTGCTGTTATGAGCAAAGGACGATGGGGAAGAATCCTGAGATCGAGAGGAAATACTTTGAGGTGAGTGGGATTGAATATGAAGGTTATACAGTGAAGGGAAGACTTCACTGCCTCAGCCAAACATCAGTGGAAGTAGCTGCTTTGTAGAGAGAGGTTCAGGTTAACTGCACCAAGAGTTTGTGGCTGGAGAAGCACCTTCACATGCATTAGGAAACTTAGATGGAGACTTGAATTAACTCTCCAGCCTCCCAGTTGGCACTATCTGGTTACTCCCTGAGCTTTCTTTCCCTCAAAGGTTGAGCCAAGCCTTCTTGCCTCACTAATTTTAACTGTATCGGTGCTTTTGATCCAGGCATCGGTTATTCAAATCCTCCTCATCGCAACCAGCCCTAACAAGGTACTGCCGCCACAATAAAACACCAACGCTGGAGGTGTTTATGGATGGTTTCTGCTTGTTGTAACTTAGTTCCTGCCTAATGTTGCCAAGGTTCAGCTGAGTTAATCTGAGCACGTTGTAAAGTCAGCGCTGGGGGGGTTTTAACCTATTTTCTTCCCGCATCCTGCTGAGGAGACAGCTGCTGTGGTTTGGCTTCGCACTGGGGAGGAAGCAGAACGTTTTATCACATTTGTTGAAGTGTTGTGAAGCACTTGTAGCACTGAGTTGGCCCTGGAGTGGTTAAACTGAGGGTAAACTTGTTTGAAAGAGCAATTAGCATCATTGGTACCATTCATTGTGTCCTCTGAAGGCCCTGAAGTGGATAAAATGAGGATAAAGGTGTTTGAAAGGGCGATTTGCATAGTTTGAACCATTCAGTGTGTTCTCTGGTGGCCTAAAGTGGTTAAAATAAGGGTAAATGTTTATCATTTGAATAATTTTCTGTGTTTTCTAATAACCAGCTGCTCCAGAGAGACTTCGAGCTGGAAAAAATCCCCCTAGAGAAACACGACAAGGAGTACCGCAGCGAGGACATTCACATTGTGAGCATCCACAGGAAGCAGATGGTATGTTCAGCCCCCTGGCTGCAGGGAATCTGCAGAGCTGCTCTTTAGTTATAGAGACAACTGGATGAAGCACCAGCAGGGACCCTGCCAAACCACAAAGCAGAATTGTGAGTGTAGGGGGGAGCTCCTGTACTCCAGCACCCACCCAGCTGCTCTCCTCACCCTGGAGCTCCACGCTGCCTTTCTCTTCTGCTTTCACACTGGAGTGCAGTGGGGTCTCAAAACAGGAGTTTTGAGGCATCCATGTAACAAAAATAATCCCCCAGCTGCAGTTTTTAGAGCTCTGTGGTCAGCCTGCTCCCCAAACCCACTCTCTGGAGGTGCCACTGAGCAGCTGGTGGGGTGTTTAGATCATTTATTGGTTAATTAATGAAGCAGAGAGTTCTACATGAAGAAACCCTTTGTGTATTGTGCTGCCATGTGGGCCCGGTGCTCAAACAAAAATGGGGCTGCTCCAAACTGCAACCTGAGGGTTGTTTATTTTTAAATCTCTTCACAGAAGTCTCCATCGTGAGATCTTTGACCGCAGTGTCTGTCTTCTGGTAGCTGACGGAACTCCGAGGAAGAGGGTGAGGGGGTTGGATAACACCACGCAGGGACAGGATCCAGCCCAGTGGTTTGTGACTCATCTACAGCAAAGCGGCTTCTCCACGGTGGACTTGGCAGGAGGCACCAGAAGTGATTTTGTTAGATCCACTGGTGATGCCTTCAGGGAGGACAGATGCTGCTGATGTGTGTAGGGTCAGGAAGGCAGAAAACAGGAACCAGAGCTTCATCCAGAGCTCTGGTTACCCCTACAAGCCCTAAGGATACCCCACCACAGGCTCCCCAAGGAGAAAACTCTGTGAGCGCCGGGAGAGATACTCAGTAAAACCCTTTGTGCTTGAGGTGGGTCTGGCATGGTGGGTTCTGTTGGTTGGTTTGCAGTGAAGGGGTCCTGGGAGCCTCATGGGCTGCTGCAATGGTAGATACCACACAGATCCAACACCAAGATGGTCCCTGCTCCTCAGAGTTACCCTTCCTGTTGATCCCATCTGCAGTGTTCCAGTGTGAGGATCAAGTTTGAGCCCTTCATGCTCCATGAAAACCCAGTGCTGGTGTGTAGAGCATCTCAGCAGACATCAGTGGCCACACAGCAAAGCAGTGAGACCATAACAGCCATAAAACCACTTGCGTAAGCCGTTAATTGTTAGCAACAGGTCTCCTTCATGAACCGGTGGTGACCTGCAGAAAGGTGTTTCCAGCCTGGTGAGAACTGGTTCTGGAAGACTTTGGCCTGAAGGCTGTAAGTCCCTGCAGACACGGCCTCTTCACTGGCTGCTTGGGATGGGGGCAACGGAGTTTGGTGCTGATCGGATCAGGTTCTCTGATTTCTGGGGTGCTTCCTTCTCTACATGAGCTTGGGTCTTGTGTTCTGGAGAAGAAAGAGAAGAATTGGTGCTTTTTGTCTTCTTTCAGCAGCTCCTCAGGGCCTTCAGCCATAATGCTCAGTGGTATTGGGTTGAGAGAACCCTGGGGAGGTGGGAAACAGGTCCTGTCACTCCCCACCTGCTGTTGTGAAAGGGGGGGATGTAAAACTGAACAGCTTCTGCTGCCACTGCACAAAGGAAACCACTACTAACCACATGTGTGGCTGCTGCCTCTTGGTATCTTGGCCCTGCAGCTGTCAGGTTAAGTAGCTGCATTCTGGGTGGGGGGAAAAAAGGGATTTTGGGCAGGAGATTGGTAGTGGGGCCCTTGTGGAACATGGGGTATGAGGGGGACCCTGTTTCTGCTTCTTTCTGACCTCTGCTTCCTTGTCCATCCTGTTGGTCCCTTTGCAGCCCTTTGGCAGAGAACATCTCTCCTCCTTGCTGACACCAGCAACCCAAATCTGCCCCAATGCCCTCCCTGCTCCAACAGACCCCACAAAAGCTGATCTAGCCTGGCAAGAGGGAGCAGCAGCCCTCCCTGGGAGACCTCAGCGGTCACCCTTGCTCCATGACTATTTAATTCTCTTTCCTAGGAAGAACACGGGGCTGGATCCAACTGTCCCTTCTGCAGAGTGGGGACAGGAGCTGCTCCCACGCATCCCCCAGGGCTAGTTTAGCTTGGGAAACCTTGTGAGGAGCAGCTGGGAGCTGGGGCTGGTTATGCTGGAGAAAAAGAGGCTGAGGGGAGACCTTGCTGTCTTCAACTGCCTGACAGTAGGGTGGAGAGAGTAGGGGTGGTCTCTTCTCCCAAGGAACAAGGGGCAAGACAATAGGAAACAGCCTCAAGTTGGCCCAGAAGGTTAGGTTGTCCCTGAGGAGAAACTTCTTCCTGGAAAGGGTCCTCAGGCCTTGGAACAGGCTGCTCAAAGAGGAGGCTGAATCACCATCCCTGGCCATGTTTCACAGTTGTAGACGTGGAGCTCACGTACAGGATTTAGCAGTGGCCTTGGGACAGTTGGGTTCAGGGTTGGACTGGATGAGCTTTGAAGGCCTTTTCTAGTCTATGATTCTATGGTGCTGGTGGTCTGTGCTGAGTGGCCTCTTGAGCATAACCCCCACCAGCCACCATCCCATGGGAAGGAAGAGACTGAGGAGCAGATGTGGTAGCTGCAGGTCTGTTAAACAGCTTGTGGCCTTCAGAGGTTTCTGGAGGATGCCCCATGGGACGGACCGCCGAGTCCACCCCAGCTCTGCTCTGGGAGGTTTTTCCTCTCCATGTGAGGCTGTGAGTCCTCTTGCACTTTTGGGTTTACTTTGCTGGGTTTTCTCGGACAGGAGAAGTGGGCGGGACGAGGTGGAGACACCTTGGGGAAGCAGCCGAGCTGGGATGTGGTTGGTCCCTGACGCCCTGCCAGCTCCAGCTGGGAAGTACCAGCAGCCCCACGCTGGTGGCCGCATGATGCGGCCCCCTCTCCCCACACGCACTGCCGCCACCTCATCCTGTCCCTTCTGCCGCCACAACCAGGCGGTTAGAAGCCACCTTTGTTCCTAACCGCTGCACCCAGCCCTGGAGGAGGTTCTTCTGAGGGCTGTGACCATGAGGCCCCATCTTGGCACATCTCCACCTCTGCTGAGCCGGCACTTCCCATTGTGCCCGAAAGCTCTGACTCATCGGTCGCTGAGCTGCCCTGTCCCAGTGCAGCCGGCCGGCTGTGGCCACCACAGCCACCACCTCCCCAGCTCACCGGCGTTTCTGTTCCTCAACATGGTGGCAGGAATCGGCCGCTTCTCTTCCTGCTCTGACTGTTCTCCAAACCCCAGCTCAGCCTGAGCAGAAACCTGGCCTGGGGGCACTGGTTTGGGGGTTAATCAGTCCCTGATTAGGACTTGAGCTGCCTCAGGGGCCAAGGAAGGTGCCATGGTGTCCTTGAGGGGGATGGAGAGTACCTTGGGCCACCTCACTACTCTCCTCCTCACCATATTTTGCTTGGATCAGCAATAGTGTGGCCAGCAGGGCTATGGATGTCATTCTCCCCCTTTACTGTGCACAGGGGCTGGAGAAAGTGCAGAGGAGCAACGAGGCTGAGAAAGGGACTGGAGGGAAAGGCTGATGGGGAGAGGCTGAGGGAACTGGAGGTGTTTAGCCTGGAGGAGACTCAGGAGAGACCTTCTCCCTCTCTCCAGTTCTCTGAAGGGAGGTTGAAGTCAGGTGAGGGTCGAGCTCTTCTCCCAGGCAACCAGTGCAAGGACGAGAGGGCAGGGCCTGAAGCTTCCAGGGAGGGTTAGGTTGGATGTTAGGAAGCCCTTCCTTCCAGAAAGGGGGATTAGACCCTGGAATGGACTGCCCAAGGCAGTGGTGAAGTTGTCATCCCTGGAGGTGTTGAAGGACAGCCTGGCTGTGGTCCTTAGTGTCCTGGTCTGGCCTGATGGGGTGATGTTAAGTCCTGGGCTAAGCTGGATGAGCCTCAATAACTGTGATTCTGTGAGATGTCCCTTACTGGGGCCGGTTTTGATGCCCAGAATGATGCATGGACCCATTCCCAGTGCAGACTCCAGGAATCCAGCTTTAAGCGATGGATGAAGTTGTCACTAACAGTTCCACACAGGACTTGGCAGCAGCCACAGGTTTTCTCCCCTGGCGGAGTCCAGCAGTGTGGACTCGACTCAGCCAGGTGGAGGAGCCACATCATTCACACATCCCCATGGACTGACAAACTCCAGCCACCCGCGGGGAGTGCAGAATCCCATAAAATGCCTTGAATCAAAACAAAGCAGAGAAATAACAAGGCCTGCTTGTGCTGTGCTGGGCATGGCACTGAGAGGAAGATCACAGTGAGATGTCCTAGAGGGGCTTCAGCTCTACCTCCTGTTGACACCAGTTCAACCACCATTCCCAGCACAGGGCAGGGGATGGGCAAGATGAAGAGGTAAGATGAAGATGGGCCATCCAGAAGAGGTAAATCTGGCAGCGGAGGATCAGCTCCAAAAAGCCAGTTTTGGGGCTGTCAGCACCTCTATTCTTTTTCATGTGGTCCCAAACCCCTCCTCATGGTGACACGCACCTGGCCAAGCACAGTTGGGTGCTCAATCCAGCAGGATTTGGCTGGGGTAGATCATCCCATTTTGGGGTTGTGCATCATTTTGGGGTGGGGGGGATGGATCATTTTGGGGAGAGCCATGTGGCTTCAGGGGTGGCTTTTCTGCCTCACCTCACCACCTTTTCCTCATGCATGACCTGGTGACCTCCATGGGCTGTGGCACAAGACAAAGCCAAGTGGGACAGGGTTCTGTGAGAGCCTGGAGATCCTCATGAGAGCCAGATAATCCTCATGGGAGTCAGGAGGTCTTCATGGGAGCAGGAATGCCCCCAACCCCGTCCCCACTGCCTGCGATCTGAGTCAGTCCTTCCTGCCCCAGCATATGCTGGAGTTCCTGGGGCTGGTTTCACACCCGTCACCCCAGTTTCCTCCAGCAGCTCCAGTTCAGGTACCGATTTCCTCTTGGGTTGGCTGCAAAGAGTTAAGCAGCTCCAGGCTGGGTGGATTTGGGCCAGATATTTAAAGCTCGTCTAGGGAAGGGAAAGGGGAGGTGTGATCCTCTCCAAACGCTCCCCACAAACACCTCAGGGGCTGCGATGCTGTCCTTGCACTCCCGGCAGCCGCTGGGATGGGGGGAGGCAAGAAAAGTCTCCTATTTTTAGCTCTTTTGAGGGGAATAATTAGAATAATCTGGGCTTGAAATGTTGCTGAGCAGTAAAACATCAGCCTGGTGAGGCAACGCTCAGAACGCAGAAGGATAGAGGTAGTGCAGGTTGGGGCGAAGTGGGAGCTGGGGTGGCACCGAGATGTTTAACAGACAGGTCCTCCATAAGGTCCAAGGGTGAGAGTGTTAAAGGGAGGTGAGGGACCTCCCAGGATGGGTTCTCCAGGGTGGTGCGATGTTCCCTGGTGAGACCTCATCTGGAGTCCTGCATCCAGCTCTGGAGCCCTGAACACCAGAAGGATGAGGAGCTGTTGGAGTGAGTCCAGAGAAAGCCACAAAGATGATAAGAGGGCTGGAGCCCCTCTGCTCTGGAGACAGGCTGAGAGTTGTGGTTGCTCAGCCTGGAAAACAGAAGACTCCAGGAGGACCTTCTAGTGACCTTCCAACCCCTGAAAAGGGCTGTCAGAAGGCTGGGGAAGGCTGTTCCCAAAGACAGGGAACAATAGGATGAGGGGTCATGGTCTGAAGCTGGAAAAGGGCAGAGTGAGTCTGGACAGGAGGAAAAAGTTGTTGAATCTGAGGATGGGGGATCCCTGGAACAGGCTGCTTAGAGAGAGGGTGGAGGCCTCATCCCTGGAGCCATCCAAGGTCAGATTGGCTGGGGCTCTGGGCTGTCTGGTCTGGTGAGTGATGGTCCTGCTTGGTGTAGGGGACTTGGACTGGATGCCCTCTGGAAGTCCCTTGCAACCCTATGATTCTGTGTGCTGGGGGCACTTCATCAGATGCCACCAGGCTACTCACCCTGGTCCCTTAGCAGATCCCCCTCTGGAGCCTGGTGTGTTGGGGATAAAATAAATCAAGGAGGGCTGAGCACTACACGGAGGGCTGAGGAGAAGCAGATACCTCAGCGAGGCCCCACCAGCAAAGGTTCTTCTGCTCAACTGGGACCCAACCAGTAGAACTTACACCCAGAAATCAAACCCTGCAGAGCAGGAGCTCATGAAGCAGCTCTAGGGAACCGCAGCCACCCTCCACCCCGCATGAAACTCCTGCCTTAGTCCTCCTTTGCCCTTTAGACAACCTGGCAAAATCCAAAGCTAAACATTACCCCAGTTGCTGGACCAGCTGCTCTTGGCCAGTGCCGTTGCCTGGCCAGCTTGAACTTTGTCCTCTGGACCCAGCCTCCACCTCCCTGTTTCTCCACTGATTTATGGTGCTGCCCGGCACTTCCACATCCAGCAGCCACCATTTCCCCCAGTCAATGCCATAAACCAACCCATTTCTCATCCCAATCCTACAGCTCCAGTTCATATGCATCGCTGGCCCAGTAAAGGCTGCTACTACGAGCATTTGGAGCCTTCATTGGGATGGCCCCTGTTCCTGGTTGGGGTTCTCTGGGGCCATCCGAGCACTTTAGGAGGGAGTCCAGGTCCAGGTCACCCGCCAGGACCCCAATAGCTGTTTGCACGGGGTTCATAGCTGTACCAATGCTGTTAGGAGCAGCATCTTGGAAACTGGCCATCCGAACTGGGAAGAAAGAGTCACTTCCAAACAGACTGATGGCCCTAAGTTCCAACCCACCTCTTCTCCTTCATCTTGGGGGCTACACTTTGCCTAGAGCCATCAGAAGATCCTTTTTTAGAGGATAAACCCCAAAACCAAGGCTTGCTTCTCCAATCCACAACACCCATCCTTGAGAGACCTCATTGGAGGGTCCCACTGGCAGTTGCCAGCTCTGTGTGATCCCCACAGGGCTGGGAGGGTGGAGCGGGATCGCTGCACAGTTTAATGGGATTTGGCTGCTGCGACAGAAGGGCTGGGGATTAGGGTGCAGAGGAGGAATTACTGGTGGGGGTGGGAGCTGCCCTCGGGGTCTTTTGTCCCCAGGGGATTATTGGTGGAGGCTGAGGGATGGGGGTTCCACCTCCTATTGAGGATGGTCACTGTAATCGCTTGTTGCAGCGTCGTGGGTGGTCAATGGGGAGGGGGTTGTGGGGTTCAGCTTCTCTGTGGACCAACCTCTGGGTTCTGCTCGGGCTGGGTGATGGGGGTGAAGTATGTGTCAGGCACCTCTGTCTGCCAACAAAGGGATGAGACCCTGAGCTGGGTCCCCCATCAGGCACTGCCTGAACAGAGCCGCAGCTGCACAAGCAGTCAATCCAGCCTTTCCCAGTGATGTCCAGCCGTGTCCTACAGCCCAGACACAGTCCCTGTGCAGCTCCTCCTGAGCTGCTGGTGCTGACTGCTCCCATGGGGTTCAGTCATTCCCCTCCCGGGACTGGAGGTCTCAAAGGAAATGGGGTCTCCAGGATGAGGTGGGGAGTGAGGGGCTCTCAGCTGATCCCAGTTCTTTCTGGCAAAGAGCAGCTTGGAGCTTCCTAGAGTGGGGAAACACCAACAGTTCCCCTCAACAGCACTGGGGAAGCACCAGTTCAAGACTTAGACAGGGAGAGGGGTATCATGGCGGAGGGCTCCTTCAACATCCTCCCTTGCCATGGGGCTTCCGCTGCCAGAGCAGCAGAGACACACCCCATTTAGAATCCTAGAATGGGCTGGAAGGGACTTTAAAATCATCAGTCCAGCCCTACAGAAATGAGAAGAAAATGTGTTCTCCCCAAATCTTCTGTGCACTGGCAGCACTGCTGCCGAGCTTGTAGGGACCCCATTGGGGCAACCCAACCTAGAGGGGGTCACACAGACCCAGGATTTGTCCTGTGTGCTGCACAGGTTAAAATACCCCCCCAAAACCCCAAACCCAAATGGCTGCTGCCGTACTTGATGCACGGTGGGGATAATCCCCCCCAAAGCTGTGCCAGATGGGGTTTGCTGTGTGGTGGGGAGCTGGTAGGCTCTGGGAAACTGAAATTCCAGAGAAGCTGATGGAGCCAAGAGAGCTAGAAGCCAGGAGATCACCCCTCTGCTCTGGGGCTGGATGAGATACCCCTGAAGGATCAGTCAAGCAGAGTCAGGAATAGGGACAGGGATGGTAGATCCTGGGGACCTGGTGGTGCTGTGGGAGCCACGTCAGACCACATCACCTCTCATTTCGTGGGGAACTGCCCTCCTCCCCCACCAGGCAGGTTTGCCCATGTTTATTCTGGGATACTGGAAAGGGAACACTGCCCATCCCTGCTGCCACCATCCAGCTGGCCATACAAGACCCAGATTTGTCCAGAGGGAGCCAGGGAGCTGCTCAGGACAAGTTTGAGCAGTCTGGGAACAGGTAATTCCTGCCACACCTCATGGGTGTGTACAGGGGTAGCTGCTGGGCCAGGCAGAACCCCACAGCCAAGCCCATGCCTGGCGCTCCCAGCTACTTTCATCCATATGAATAGTAGGATGAGGAGCAGATGGGGTCAGGGGGAAGCCGAGGTGCCCTTTGTACCCACCATCGGGTCACTCCACATCATGAACTCCACACCACAGCATTGTCCCAAGCTCCTTTTACCCCCAAATCCCCATTGTACAGCCTCGTGGTCAGCAAAGCCAAGAGTGAGGGTCATCAGAGGCCAAACTGTGGCTGCAGGGTCGCCCCAGGCACCAGAGAATCCCAGAATCATTGAGATTGGGAGAAACATCCAAGATCATCAAGACCAACCCAACCCCACTCTGCTCACTAAACCATCCGGGTGTCTGATTCACCCCATAAATGCCTCTCAGCAACAGGGTTTTGACCGCATGGAAACCAGTAGGGTTTTACACTGGGGAAAAGGGGTGCCTGGCATCCCCCCTGCAGGAGTTCATTTGGTTTCTTTGTGCTAATTGCAAGGGAAAGGGAAGGATGTCCTTAATTAGAGGGTGAACCAGTGATGCAGAAGGGGCTGCATCCTCCACCCCACAAACAATAATCCCTGGCTCTGCCCTTCTGTCAAGACGGGCTGTTGGGTTCATTGGAGTGTAGAACCACACAGGATCCCCTCCTCAGGGAAGTGAGGAGGTCCTGGCCCTCCTCAAACCCATATTTGCAGAGTTTGCCAGGCTCCTGGGGAGAGCTGGCTGTGAGGGAGGGTTGGGGTTGCCTCGTGGTGGGGAGCCCCATTGCAATAATAAGATCTGCTAGGAGCCAGTGAGGTTGGAGGCATCTCAGGCTGAGCCCTCCAAAGGATGGTTGCTTGGTCCAGCAGGACACCAGGTCACCCCAGTTTCTCCAACCCCTCTTCCCAGTGGGTGTTAAATCCAGCTGAATGGGGTCACTGGGAAGAGGGGTAGGAGCAGCTGGTGCCCTCTGCACCCCAAGCTGTGGGAACTGGGATGCAGAACTCCTGCCCCATCCATTAACCCCTGCTGCAGCCGCCAAAGGGATTTGCTTTTCCAGCTCTCAAATGGTTCTGTCCTGATGATTGGGGTGGGTTTTGGGGTGGAGAGGGAGAATGATGACAAACCCCCTAAGCACTAAGACTTTGGGAGCACGGAAGGGCTTCAGAAAGACCTCAGTGTTTGCCTCCGCACCTGTTCCCAGGAGGAATTGTGACGGTTTCTCCTTCCAAACCCGAAACATCCCTTCCGGGACGGCTGGTTCCACCGGTCAGGGATAAAAACTCCAAACCCCGTGTGAGTATGAAAATCATCTTGAGACGAGCTGAACCCAAATGGGTCCCGTCCTGCAGCAGCAGCCTGTGATCCCACAATGCAAATCACAGCTGGCTCCAGGCACCAACCCCAACGCGGGGTTTTCTCCTGGGATAAACATCCTTCTGCCCCAATCCCAACTATCAGCAGAGCTGGCTGGTGCTTTTCTTATGTGTGAGACCCATTCCAGAGAGGAAATATGGGAAGATGTGGGGTGGGACATGGGTGCCAATGGGGGATGTGGCATCCCAGGGTCTCTACATACTCTGGGTGGGATATGGGGTCTTACCGACACCCCGTTAAATCAGAGCTCTGTAAGGAACCTCGTAAATCTGATTTCCATGGTCACCCACCAGGGCTCTGGCTGGAAACTGATGGCAGTTAATGGGGAAAACACACCAGGGCAGTTTCCCTCCAAACCCCAACAGCTGGGGAATAAATCAGGGAAAACTTGGGATCCCTCCCATTTGCCAGGAGGTGAAACCATCCCTCGGGGGTGTTTGGGGATTTCAGACCAGGAGGGAGACGGCAGATCCCATCACAACCTGCCCAGGGCTGTGCTTGAGCAATGGGGCCAAGTCAGTTATAGGGTTGGCACTGTCGTCCCCACCAGAATTTTCCCAGGGGGCCAAAGAGACACTGTCAGGCTTCTCAGAGCAGGATGTGGGTCACACTGACCTCTGAGGAGCAGCACCAACAGCTGACACCCCCACAAGTGGTCATGTGATGGGGCTGGTCCCACAGCAGTTTTCTTTCGGTGAAAATCCCAAACTGGAGGACTCCTGTCCAGGAGACTCTACCTGAGCTGGGGGTGAAACCATGGGGAGAACCTGCTGCTACTCTCCCCATCAGACCCCCTTCTTCCCGTTTCTCTGGATCCCATATCCCTGGGATCAAACAAATCCCCACTTCTGACTTTGCAGCCTCTGGAAAACAATAAGGAAACCTTTTCTCAGCCCCAGCAGTACCTGTGCTCCAGCCTCCTGCGACCCCACTTGAGCTGGGTGAGATCTTTGCAGCCATACAAGGGCTTTTAGAGTTTAGTTTGGGATGAGAGAGCAGGGCTGCAGCTCCATGGCTTGGCAACACATTTCCTTCCCAAAAAAACCAACCCCAAACCACCAATCCCAAACCCAGGGGTTATATTTAATCCAGCGGGAAGGCACCAGACAACGCCCTGCAGACACTGTTGAGGCAGCCTGAGCCTTGTGGAGGGGATATTTTGGGATGGTGGGGGCTGCTAGGATGGGAAGGTTGGCCCCAAAGGCTTCACACTCCTGTAAAGAAGGGATGGGATCTCCCAGATCCTGTCCCTGGAGCTCCCACAAACTCAACAGGGGTGGTGGTTCTGCCCTAAAAAATGACCCACTTGCCCCATCAGAGCCTTCGTTCCAGGCCATGACCCCATCCAGCAGCAAAAAGGAAGGGGGGTAATTTAGAGGAAAGAAGTGCTGCTGCAGCCTAAGGTGCAACCAGGAGCCACCAGCTCCAGCTTTGGGAAGTCCATGCAGGAACAGGTTCAACACCTTCATTCCTCTGGGGTTTGAGCCAGCGCCAGCAGCTCTGCAGCCACCTAGCAGTGCTTAAACACCCCAGCAAGAGGCTGGATTGACCTGGGGACCCCTCAAACACCGACAGAGATTAAACTCTACCAACTGGTTATAGACTTTACATATTTAGGGCTAAAATCCTCTGCCATTTAATGTTATAGTTAGGTAAATAAACCTTTGCCATTGATTTTGGTATTTATCCTATAACCCTTTATCATTTATTTCTGTATTTACGGCTAGAAACCTTTTCCATTCATGTTTATCTACATAAATATTTGTGAATATTGACCGTCACCATTTGTTTATACATTTATGAATATAAACCTTTTCAATTTATTCCTATATTTATCCTAGAAACCTTTGTGATTTGTCTCCATATCATAGAATCCCAGAATGATTGAGGCTGGAAAAGCCCTCTGAGCTCACCCAGCCCAGCCCAGGACCTAGCGTCACCACAGAGGCCAGAGCAGGGCACTAAGGGCTACAGCCAGGCTGTCCTTCAACATCTCCAGGGATGGGAACTCCACCACTGCCCTGGGCAGTCCATTCCAGGGTCTGATCACCCTTTATGTGAGGAAATGGCTTCCTAACGTCCACCCTAACCCTATACTTGCAGCTTCAGTCCCTGCCCTCTCCTCCTGGCACTGGTTGCCTGGGAGCAGAGCCTGACCCCCACCTGACTACAACCTCCCTCCAGAGAGTAGGAGAGAGGGAGAAGGTCCCCCCTGAGTCTCCTCTTCTCCAAGCAAAACACCCCCAGCTCCCTCAGCCTCTCCTCATCAGCCTTTCCCACTAGTCCCTGCCCCAGCCTTGTTGCTCCTCTGGACCTGCTTCAACCCCTCAATCTCTTTCTTGAAGTGAGGGGCCCAGCACTGCCCCCAGTACTGGAGAGGAAGCTTCCCCAGTGCCTGGGACAGGGGGAGAATGACATCCCTAGCCCTACTGGCCACACTATTGCTGATAGAAGCCAGGATGCCACTGGACTTCTGGGCCACCTGGGCACCCTGCTGGCTCCTATTCAGTGGACTGTCACCCAGTATTGCCAGGTCCCTCTCTGCCAGGCTGCTCTCCAGCCCCTCATCCCCCAGTCTCTAGCTGCAGGGCGTTGTTGTAGCCAAAGTGTAGGACCCTGCCCTTGGCCCTGTTAAACCTCATCCCGTTGGCCTCTGCCCATTGCCCCAGCCTGTCCAGGTGTCTGTGTTCGTTTCTGTTTATAAACTTTTGCCATTTATTTTTTTAATAGATATTTATGCAAACCAAATGTTTCCATTCATGTTTCTATTTTTATCTATAAACCTTTACCACTTATTTCCATGTTTCTGCCTGTAAACCTTTTCATGTATTTATTTGTGTTTATATTTAATTTATCTTTATGCTATCTATTTGCATACAAACCTTTGCAACTGGAACTTCCAGCACTCATTGTCTTCTCCTCCCTTCCCCTCCCACCCCCTGGCAGAGCCACTGGCGGAGGGTGGTAGGGGATGGGGGGGAATATCCCCCACCTCTCCCAATACACAGAATTTGATTTAGATCTAATTTAAACCAACTTTGAAAGGGTTTTTTTTTTTTTTTTTGCATCCAGCACCTGACTGCAGCCCCTGGCCAAGCTGAGGGTGTTCAGGGTTGGCTCTGCTACAGAAACAGCATCCCAACCCCTATTTTTCAACAAGAGCCCCGAGCTGACACAGCAGCTGGCAGGGAAAGATGCTGGTGGAGCTTCTGCTGCTGTGCTGCATCACCCAGCACTAGCAGCATCTGGGTCTCCCAGTTTGCACCACTGGTGCGGGTTAGAACCATAGAATCATCAAGATGGGAAAAGACCTTTAAGATCATTAAGTCCAACCATCCACCCTACAACACCCAACCACTAACCCATCTCCTCAAACACCCTGTCTGCCTGGTTGTTGAACCCCTCCAGGGATGGTGCCTCCAGCCCTTCCCTGAGCAGCCTGTTCCAGCGTCTCCCCACTCTTTCTTGGAAGGAGGAAGAAGTTTTTCCTAAGATCCAATTTGATCCTCCCCTGGCACAACCTGATCCCAGTTCCTCTTGTCCTGTCGCTAGTCCCTAGGGAGAAGAGGACTCCCTCCAACCCACCTTACTCCAACATCCCTTCAGGTAGTTATAGAGAGCAGTGAGGTCTCCCCTCAACCTCCTCTTCTCCAGGCTGAACAGCCCCAGCTCCCTCAGCCTCTCCCCATTAGTCCTGTTCTCCAGACCCCTAACCAGCCCAGTTGCCTTTCCCTGTCCTCCCTGTCCTGCAGCACCTAAACTACCCTTTCAGCCTGTTCTGTTGGGAGGGCATGGACCACCAATCCCACTCAAGATGATGGAGAAGATTTTGGACCTTCCAGGGGATGCTAAACCCCTGACCTGGTGCTTCTCCAGGAACACACAACTGCTCCACACGCAGCCACCCTGTTGCAGCACTAGAAGGGCTCTGCCCCAAGCAGCAGTGCCATAACCACTGCGCTCTGGACTTCCCTGTGTCTTAGGGCAACAGCTCCAGGTCCAGCGCTAATCACTTTCCTCATCACCATCGTCCTCCTCTGCACCATCCTGTGGTGTCTCGTGGGGAGTGAAGGACTCAATTCTTTGCAGCACTACAACACCCTTGTCCCAAGCCCAGGTATTTATCAGCCGGCATTCACCTCCCAGCCAACCTCACGGAGTATTTTGATTCCACTCAGCTAAGATTTTATGGCCTGTGGCCACGCAGGAATCACTGCTGAGTTCAGGATGGAGCAGCCTCATCACCTGCCAGATCAACATCCCAATCCCAGATCCCAAAGGGAACTGGGGAAGCAGCAGATTGGGCGCCGCGACCGGGGGTTGTGGAGCCCCGTGTCCGCCGCGGGCACCCGCTCACCTGCCGCTGCCGCCCGGGGACGCAGCGCCCGAGAGATGCAGGTAGGAGGCAGCGGCGGGGACCGGGGGAGGCCAGGGGACGGGCGGGGTTTCGCCGTGCCAGGCGGAGCGGCTCCCCGGGCGCGTCCCGTCATGGGCCGGCTGCTTTCCCGGGCAGCCCCCGAAGGGGCGGGAGGCAGCGCGGGCAGCGCCGGGGAGTCGCTGCTTTCCGCCGACCCCGGGGACAGGGCACGACCGGGGCTGCGGGAGGCCGCGGGAATCAGGCTGTTCGGCGGTTCGGACTGAGCGGGTTCCTCGCGGCTGGGGACGGGGGCCGTCGGGGGCTGTCGGAGGGGCAGAGCCGCAGCTGTCCCCGATGAGCTCCCCACGACACGGAGCAGCGACCAGAGCACGGTGCCTGTGCCGGTTGCAGGGTGGCCCCATAGGAGTCTTAGCGGTGTTACTGTGGTGGGAATGCGCCGGTGGGGCGTGAAGAGCCGTACTCGGGCATGAGGGACCTTGCTGAGGGCGACGGGTGCTCCTCCGGGATAGTAGACGTGGTGCTGGTGAAACAGATGTTCCGCAGGCATGACAGACGTGAATCTGGTGAAACAGATGTCTGCTAAGATGGACGTTACTCTGAGCAGATAGATGTTACTCTCAGATGTGGGTCCTTTCCATGAGCGTCAGCACAGTGGCATTCCCGAGAGCAGCCAGGCCCCTAGCCTACACTGTCCTTCCCACCCAGGTGCCCACAGTGTGGCTGCATGTGCTGTCCCAGGCTGTGGCATGGTGGCATTGGGAGAAAGTCCTCTTGTGTCTGCACAGCCTTGGGCACACACGTGTAGTGGGCACACAAGGTATCCTTTACATTCATCTTTGATGAGTCCTTTACACTCATCTTTGTCTGTCCCTTCAGAGCCTGTCTGGCTCCCTACCTTCTCCCCACCTTCCCCTTCAAGAGGGAGGTCTTCAGCGGTCACCAACAGTCAGGCATAAGCCCTTGCTCCCCACATTTGCCACTGGGCTGGATGACAGTTGAGGTGAAGCAACCACTTTTTCTGGTGGAGGCAGGTCTGACCTGTGGGTGCCTGTCTTCTGTCACACTCACAGATGCTGTTGTAAATGCAGAACCAAGTTGAGTACGTGCCTCTCTTTTCAACAGAGAAGAAACAGGCTTTCTCAAAGCTGGCAGGAGAGGCAGACTCCTCTTACACCAGTGTCCTACACATGGACACCTGGGTTTATTCAAGGTGAAGGCTGGGCACTGTAGGAATTCAGGTGGAAAGGTGGAATTCTTGCCCCAAGTATCCGATGTATGGGATAAGTTGCCACATGCGGCAGTGAAGCTAGCCCAAGTACTTGGGTATTTTCCGTCTTCTTTAAATGAATTAGCCAAATGCATGAGGATAAAAGCATGAGGTTGAGCTGCCAGTGTGGGGTAGGAGGCAGAGCTGGGAAGGAGGCAAGCTGGCCCTATTCCAGCCATGGATTTCCTCTGCTCCCAGGTTCTGTTGCTTGCTCGCATTTCTGTGCCCTGGAGTGTCCATGGAAGATTCCTCCCTTTTAGAAAGAAGTCCCCTCCTAGGCTCCTTCTGCGCCTTCACTATTAGCACACCTCTTCTTCTCTCAGTAGTTGTAAGCAACCCCTGTGTCTCCTGTCTCTAGTGCACACACAATGAAAAAGTCTTGCCATGTGTGACTAACCTCTGCTCAGGGGAAGCTGAAGCCGAAATCACGGCTGCAGGCTCCCAGCCCCTTACCTGCCAATCTGCCAGAATTCATTACATCAGCTGAAAAATATGGAAGTTTTGAAAGAGCTGTGTCTAAAAATTTGAGGGGGTTTCCTATTTTTTTACTCTGGTAGTAAGGTATGTACCAGTTGTATTTTCCAGACTTACTCTGCAAAGACTTGAAACACACCGTTTTAAAGAACAATTCACAGTCTTGTGTAGTAAAATCTCCAGGAGCTGGCACTTTTAGGAAGAGATCAAACATTGTGAAATTAAAAGACAAAGGATTAAATCAATGCCACTACCTTTGATGCTGTTTGTTCCTTTCTCTGTCCCACTAGGCCTCTCTGTTTCTGGAATGCTTCAGGTCTTTTGTAGAAGCAGTTGGGTTTCAAGGTGTGCAGGGATACCAGTTGCTTTCTGAAAATGGCAAGGCTGGTCATTTCAATGAGCATAAATTGTTTCTAGTCATAAGATCTTCATTCTAATAGCTGATCAAAGTTTGAGTGAAAGCCATTTCACCATTTCCAAATTAATTGGACACACACAATAAGCATTTTAGAGAGCCTTTTAAACTCAGTACTGTTTAAGTCAGGATGTGGACAGCCACGGCATGTTGTCATGTAAGACAGGGCAGTCTGTGATTTGCTTCCATTCTTTGCAGCAAAAGGGACCTTTGTTAAAGCTAAAGGCAGCGCAGAGAAGAGTTGCGGTAATTTTTCCTGGACTGGAAAAGAATGCTTTTCTAGTGGGAGATTTAAGGAATGTGGACCTAGGTAGCACTTCAGAAGTAAAATTATGAGGTAGCGTGGTGTGATACCTGAGTGCTGTGGGCAGTAGCTGGTACCTGGAGAACTTTCTAATTCAAGAGGAGAACTTAAAGCATCTGGCTGGGTGGTTAAACTCTCTGCATTCACATTGGAATCAAGCACCATTTTTAACAGCAGGGTGATTAACCATCAGAACAAACAACCAAAGGCAACCTTAGCTTCTGCAGCTATCAAAAATCCTCAAATAAAGAGCAAATGTCTTTTTGGAAAAGATGCTGTGCTGGAGCCTGGGTTCTTGTGCTCACTGCAGAGGTAACTGGCCGAGACCGTATGGACAGAATTACAGATGAGACCAAACCCTGTGATCCATTGCCCCCTCCAAGCTTTGGCTGAGGCCTTGATAAAGCTTACGCAAGCGTTCCCCTGCTCTGCGTGTGGTAGAGCCATGGGGTCACTGGAAGCAGACTGTCGTTTTTCAGCACAGCTGTTTCCACCAAGTAGGGATGCTCTTGCATGCCTGGCAACTGTAAGCGCTCTCTCCATGAAAGCACTTTCCGAGAGGAGGCTGTTGTAGATGGCAGTCTGGCCATGTGTGGGGGTCCTTCACTTGTTCTTGGGAGCTGTGAAACAGGCAGGGAGGTTCGATAGTTTGTGGTGGGACTGCAGGTAGTGTGGGAAAAGGAGTGCTGTATGTGCCCTTCAGGGTCTGGACGACTCAAGTTAGAGTTCAGCTGACTTCGCAAAACTCCTTGTTCTTGCATCAAGTGTCCCAAGCAATTGCCAAAGCCTCTTTTTACCTCTTTTTTTTTCCCTCAGAAAGGGAGATCAGCAGGACACTGGCACCCAAACAGCTGCATCAATGCCGTGGTCTTCATGTTTCTGCTTAGGTTTTCCCTGTTACCTTAGCTGTGTGTTGTCCCTGTGTACTGTGCATACTCAGGACTGTGGCTTTCTCAGGCTGCACGATCCTGAAGCCTCTCAAAAGCTTCCCTGGGACATTGTCTGGCAGGAGGTGCTGGAGCAAATGATGGGGAAGAGACGTCTGCACTGTTAGGTGCTCCCTCACATGCTTGTCCCCAACAGCCATAATCTGGGGTGCCTCAGCCCATGGCTGCAGCCTTCCAGAAGCAGCGTTTTTGGAATGTCCTTCCCAGGGCCTGACAGCAGAGGATGTGAGGGCTGTGTGAAGCCCATCTCTTCCCCTCAGTATGTTTACCTGTCTAAATTTAACTCCCCAGCCAGCTTCATCCATCCTAAGCCGACCTGTTCTCTTGTGGCTGAGCTGTGGGTCTGGCTTCTGCTGCAGCATTTCCTGGCTGCCTTGGGTTGGTGGTTTGCTGCTTGCTCCCTCTCTCCAGCAGACGCTGGCTCTTTCGAGGTCCTGGGCAAGCCAGTCCTCCTTGCTTGAAGGTTTTATTTTTAAATCTGGCTACACAGCCCTCGGGACTGGAGGGTCCCTTGTTCTCTCAGTATTTACCAGTCCCTGGTTGCTCTGAGTATTCACTCAGCAGTGGACTTCAGGAAATATCCCCTTGCCCTGGTACAGCCCACAGCTGTTTTTTTCATCTGGCTGTGGTTTCTCCTGAAAGTAGACCAGCCGCGCAGAGGAGCTCCCTGGCTGGCTCTAAAGGGATGGTGCCTCTTTCTGCCGCTGTTGGGACCCCAGTGGTGGGGGGAGTCCTCCTTATGGCGACATCTTCCTCATTTCACTTTGTTCAGGGCTGGGTTTTCACTCTGGTTTGTTTGAGAATCAAGCAACGTGCCCCTTGGCTTTGGAGAAGCTGGAAGAAGGGAGCAGCAAAGGGAAAGGAGGGCTCTTGTTTCTGTTGGGCAAGACAGAATTTGCTTTCTTTAGAGTTTCGGAGTTTGGGACAATAAATATGACCCAATCTGGCACATAAAACCTTTGGGATCAAACCATTCCTGTCCTGTGTAACCCTGCAAGGGACCCCTAATTGATCTCTGCTTTTCTGGGCATGCTTGCTTGTCCTGCAGCTGATGCTGTGGTCTACCACATGAGAGTGCAATGGTTTGAATCCTGGCCTCCTCTGTCACTCTTTGAGCTAACCCGGTGGCCCTGTGCGCAATACTCTCGTATTCAGAGGAAAGGTAGCGGGGGCCAAGGTTTTTGGCAATGACTAGTGATGTTGGGGTATCTGACATGAAATGCTGTCAAAGGTCCTGATTTTTCTTCATGAGTCAGCTGTTTCTAATGCTTGGGCAGGTTTAAGTAGTCTGGATTTGATTACTCAAAATTACTCGGTCCACTTTGCAAACCCTCATCATCTGGAGTAGAATTAGGGGGAAAAAAAAAAGAGCTGGAGACCTCACGGCACTGTTGTGTGCAAAAACATGAAGAAGAGCTCTTGGTTTAGTTTAATTTGTGGTTTTTGATAGCTTATGAGTAAGACTCAAAGGGTTTCATAATTTTTACCTTAGAGAAAGAAAAAGAGGATAACATCTGAACTTTATAGATATGGAGATGTGTGAGAGTGTGTGTGTGTGTATATATATGTGTGTGTGTATGAAGTCATTTTATTTGAAATGTTTGAGGAAAATAAGTTTTCTCTACGTGTTTTTCAGTTCTCTGTTCAGCTTTTGAGTGGTTTGGTGTCACTGTTTTTTTGCTGAGTCCTGAAGCATTGTAGCACCTCTTTTATGGAGTTCCAAAGCAAATTAAATTAGAATCTCCCTTGCTTAGCTGTGAAAGCATTTCTGAGCTTTGCTATGCACCAAAGAACGGTAAAAACGAACACATGAGCCCAAACTGATCTTCATTAATGGAACATTTTTCAGAAAAAAAATCCTGTGGCTGCTTAGCTCAGTACTCTCTGAGGTGTTCCTAAGTACTCCAGAGTTGTCTCTTATCGTAAAAAATTGCTATTGGAGAAAATAAAATTAAGGGGTTTTTTTCCCCTCCTATTTTTACAGATCGAATGATTCTAGAAGTTTCTTTATTATCTTCTGTGTTAATAATGTAAATACTGGTCCTAGCAGAATATCAGGGCTTTGTTTAGTAAATATTTTGCCATTATCATTTCTGTGTCACAGCTGGGGAAGGTTTGGAGTATCCTGTGGCTGTCATCACTCTCGATTCTGCCGGGCTTTACACCTTTGAGAGCTAATTGGAGGATCATTACCTTGTGTTGAGATGTTGCAGATATCCAAGGGGCAGCCCCTTTACCCTACATTCTGTTCTGGAGGCTTCTGATTTTGGACCAAGATGTCAGCTCTTGCTCCAGTGCATGGTGTCTGTATAAACCAGAGTCCTCACCAACATCTGCAGACTTGTGGGTGGCTGCAGCTGTTATTTCACCTGCAGAGATTTTGCAGCCTGCCGTACAGGTAGAGTGAAGTTGAGTGCTCCTGTGAATTACGACCAGTTGCCTGTCTCAATTTCTTTTTTGTTTTTATAACTATTCCCCATTTCCAACTATTACTAACAAGCTGTTTGGGAGTTTTGCCAAGGTACAAAATGAACTTGTATTAATTTTTTATTAACGGCAAGGAAGTTTTCAGCTGGGTAAGCTTGGTAAGTGCAGCGCTGTTAATGTGCAGCTTTTACTGCAGCTGCACAGATGCTTTCAGCATCTCTGCTGTTTTCCGAGGAGCCTGCACAATCCTGAAGGGCTCAAGAGCTGCTTGACTTCTCCACAGCATGCTGAGATGACCCGAGAGTGCATCTGTATTTCTGCATGATGACACCTGAGCTCAGAGAAATGAAACCCCATTGCACGGAATAACCCAACGTTCTGTGCACGAGGCATGTAAGACTTGTGTGTCTTACACGAAAATGGTGCCATTTAGGTCAGACTCACACATCAGGAGCAATGCTCTCTGGTTAATCTCTGTCTGAATTTGGCTGCTTGGGTTAGATTGTGTCTGTGGTACAGCAGTGTCATTTTTTCAGCACAACGGCACTTGCTAGGCTCCTGGGAGGACTTTTTTACTCTGTGAACTAGAGAAGTTTTAATAGGGTGAACCAAGTCCAGGTAACTCTTCTAACTCAAGCATAAAGACAAGCTACAAGCAATAGGAACAAGTGGTTGCATTTAGACAGAGTGATGTCAGCTAAACCTAACTTATGAACCAGACTGAACAAGGGAGTGTAGTTTAAATATGTTAGGGATAAGCCTCTCTCAATTTGCTGCCACTTTTGGTAAGCCTGTATGAGATGTGAGTTAGCAACCTTGTGCTTTGTGCAGTTGACCCCAAGGTGAGCGGATGGAAAGTGGCCATCACAGCAGACCTCTGAGCCAGCAGGGACAGTTTTGCCTGTCACCTGCATTTCCCTGAGGCAACAGGAAAGATTATCCTCCTATTTCGCAGCCAGTCCAGCAACCCATTCTTCCTCCTGGCAAAAGAGGTGATGATCTTCACAGACCCCAAAATCTTTGTCCATAGCCAGGGAATGATTATCCAGCAGACCTGTGTGCAAGGGGACGTGTATATCCTGGCCCATAGGGTATGCTGGATCTGAACCAGGAGTGGGGAAGGCTATGGCCCCGTGGCAATTGTGGCTCATTCACATCTTGGGGCTCGTATCTGAGGCTGCCAAGGAGTGGACATAGCTTTCTAAACTCAGCCTGGGATTAAAAGAGCTCAAAAGCAACACCTGTTCCCAAGTTACGGATTGTAATCCAGAAAGTCCACCAGTCTAGCAGGTGCTGGTCTGAAGTCAAAAGCTGCAGAATCGCTTGGACACAGTCCATTGATCCACTCCCGCTTGATCTCAGGCGGGTGTTGCTGCTCTGCTCGGTTACAGTTGTGACTCCTCCTAAATACATTCACTATTCCCTTCAGCTCCTCTGCCCAAACGTGCAGAAACACTTAGCTATTAACACCAACGTCAAGACATCAAATTAATCACTTGATCCCGTCACTCTTTCCTTAGTAGAGCCTTCTCTCAGCGTACCTCAGTGTCGGGCTGAGTGATCCCCAGACCATCTTCAGAGCAGAGGTTGTTGTTGGTCGTAGCTTCAGAGATTTCTGTGGATTCCTGGAGTTCAAGTTAGGCTTTCAGTTCTGCTTTTCTGCAGAGAACTGTATTTTCATTGTAATAAATGGAATTTATTAAATAAATGACACATTGTTAGAGGCAAATTTATGTTTCTGGAGGCCCATCATTTGCCTTCTCCTTTCCAAGGCTTTGCAAAGCTGATCTTTGGAAAAAGGTCTGTGATCTTGTGTGCTGATGAAGAGATGCTGTTGGATGAAGATGGCATGTAGGAGTACCCTTGGACCCCACTCCTCGTCTGTGTGCAAAGTGGGTTTCTGTTACCCAGTTCTCATCTGACACCTTCCCCTAAATTAAATTAGCTAACCGCCCTTGAATATTCAGGCTCCTAAACAAGTCTGAGTAAAGGTGTGCCAAATACGTGGACTTCTATAGGGAAGGTGTGGATGTGCCCATTGTGGATGTCCTCGTGCTTGGCACAAATGCCTGATCCTCAGGCAGTGAAACAAACAGGCATGTAGCTGGCAGAATGAAAAGGCCGTCGTAAGAAAATACGGCTTGCTCTTTGTTGAAATGTTCAGAAGAAAAGCATGTTTCCACAGTGATGTTTCAAAACCTGGTGATTTCTATTTCCAGCTGACTTTCAGACTTAAATGTCATTTTAATTTGAAACCTGAAACAAGGGTTTAAGTCTCAGTTAATTGTCCCAAAATCTCTCGTTTTGGATAATCATTTTGTTTTCATAAAACACCAGGCTGGAAGGGACCTCGGGGGTCATCTGATCCACCTTGTTTTGGCAAAAAACACAGTCTAGACAAGATGATCCAACATCCTGTCCAGCTTAACCTTGACGTGTCCAGTGTTGGGGAACACTGTCTTCTCCACTTCCCCGAGGAGATTATTCCAGTGGCTGATTGCTCTCATTGTGAACACTTTTCTTCTCGAGTCCAGTTGGAATCTCCACAGGAGGGACTTGTACCCATCACCTCTCGCCTTTTCCATGTGAGTCTTTGCACAAAAGGTGTATCAGTCTTCTTTGTAGCCACCCTTTAAATACCAGAACATGGTGATAAGGTCTCCCCTATGCCTTGTTTTCTCAAGGCTGAACAAACCAAATTCTCTCTGCCTTTTCTCATATGTCAGGCTTCCCAGTCCTTTGATCATCTTTTCAGCCCTTCTCTGGACCCTTCTTTTTTGCACAGGGGGGACCAAAACTGGACACAATATTCCAGTTCGTGGCCAGACACATGCTCGGTAGGGTGGGACAATGACTTAGTTTATCTCTGGTGATGCCCTTGTTGATACAACCCAGCATCCTGGGTCTTTCTTTGCTGCGGCAGCATACTGCTCACTGATATCAAGCTTGTCCACCTGGACCCCCAGTTCCCTTTCCACAAAACTGTCCTTTCCAGGTAGATCCCAGCCTGTGTTGCACTTCTGGATTATCTCTTCCCAGGTGCAAGATCTTACACTTGTCATTGTTGAACACTGTAAGGTTCTTGTTAGCCTTCCAGCCTATCCAGGTCTTCTTGCGGGTTGGCTCTCCCTTCTGAAGTGTCTGCTTCTCCACTCAGTTTGGTGTCACTGGCAAACTTCACCAGGGAACACTTGATCCCATCATGTTTGGCTCAGTATCAGTCTAGGGGAATCTACTTGTCACAGGTGACCAGTTTGAAAAGGAGCCTCTGGGTGTGGCCTGTCAGCTGGTCCCCCACCTGCTGCACAGGTGACTTGTCTAGACTGTAAGGCACCGGTTTTTCTAGAAGGAAGCTGTGGGGAACAATGTCCAAAGCCTTGAAGAAATGCAGGTAAACAGTGTTCACCACTCGCCCTGCTTCAACTGAGCAGGTTACTTTGTCGTAGAAGGAAATCAGGTTTGCCGAGCACAATTTGCCCTTAGTGAATACATTCTGGCTTTTCTCAGTCATTTGACTTGTGATGGCCCCCAGGAGGGTTTGTTCCATAGTTTTCCCAGGGACTGAATTAAGACTGACGGGCCCCTGATTTCCTGGATCCTCCTTTAAGCCCTTCTTGTAGATGTGGGTGACAGTAGCCTTCTTCCAGTCTTCTGAGGCATCCCTGATCTTGACAACTTCTTAATGATTATGGAGAGTGGCTTCACAACATCAGTCAGCTCTTTTAACCTTGGGTGGGTGATGTCTGGGCCCATTGATCTGTAGAGGTCAACGTCCTGTAATAGCTCACATAACAACCCTTCCTTAGCTGGTGGTGGATCTGTGTTTCCATGAACATGGACTTTTTGCTCCCAGTGCTGGTAAAGACAGAGAGAATGCTGATGAAACATTCTCAATGTTTTGTTGCTGTCAAAAAACATTTTGGGTGTTTTATTCCTCTGCATTTTCAAATCAAAAGTGTTCGGAGTGGTTCATGGTATGAAACAGTATAATACTTTGACCTTTTGACCATCCTACTTGGGATGCAGGCAGATGTTGAAATCCCAGCCTTTCTTGGGAACAGAGATCCCATTCTCCAACCAGATCCACAAAAGTCTATTTCCACTGGTTTTGCTGGCCAGCTACTCCAATACTTCGTGTGTGATGACTTGTAATTCACTGCACATTGAATCCACGGCATGTCCACGCGGCTGGTCTGGAGAGGCTGATGGCAGTTAATCTTTCTTGCTCTGTGTGGAAGTTTCAAATTAATATCCATGTTTCTTTCCCAGGATAAATTTTCCTTTTGAACTAGCATTTGTTTGTGCACTGTGCAGCTGCTGATATGTGTTCCGTGCAAAGATGAGGGCTCTGGTGCTTTCTCAGCCTAGCAACGAGGTTTTGTATGAAGTCAGGATGTTTTAAAATTTGGGACAGCTTCTATTGTCTGCAGTCTCAGAGGCTGCCATATATCTTTCTGCTCAGAAGTTACTTTTCCCCCTTCCCACCATTGTGGAGAACTTTTTTCCCTGTCAGGCTCTGTGCAGTGCGTCCCTGAAGCAGTTTTATGGTGTCCCCCAGAAGCACGCTTTTGTCAAGCTGCCTCAAAGTGTCATCCAGAGAAAAATCTCTGAAGCAAGACGTGTCCTTTTCTGTCTGGCTTTGAGGTGTTATCGCCCCTCTTCCAAAAGGCAGTTGGCTCTGCCTGCATCCCTAAGCTGTTTTGTTTGGAGCAAAGAGAGCTCAGAAAATCAAGGGAGGCCACACACATAAACAACTGTGTGTGAAGTCAATTAATCTAAAGAGCAGCAGGCATACTCTTGAAGGGAGGAGACTGGTTCTCACAGAAACCTCCCTTGTGTATGGCATTGGTGGGACTGTTGCAAACATTACGTCACTGGAAGAATGATGAGCTAGGTGAATATTTTAAACTTTGCAGCCAACAATATTCAGAGGAAGAGTGGTGTTTGTGTTCGGAGAGTCTTTCATGCGCTTTGGGAGTGTTTTGACACAGATACGGTGTCAGCGTGCTAAAGCAAACACTGCTGAAGGGACCTGCATTTTGACATCTGAACTTCAAATATTTGCATCATAAATTTGGTTCCAGGAACTGCTTTCACCCAGTCAGGGGTAAGAAGCTGGGCCTGTCAGTCTTGTGTGTTCCCACTGCAGATGTTGTCAGCAACACGTACACAAGCAACTTGTGGGACAGGAATTACTTGTACGAGTCTATATTAGCAGGTTTTAATCTCAAATTAGAGAAAAATCTTCTATTGATTTTTTTTTTAAAAGATCTGATAAGAAAAAGACGTCTCCTCGAGCTGCGTTACAAACTGTTTGCCTCTGTAGTTGCAGGGCTGTGAAACTAGACACCGACGTGCAGGGATTTCTAACCCCGAGTAGCTCTTGGCTGGTGCGTAACAGTGGTGCACAACTCTCCCGCAGGAGGAGGGTTGTTTGTGTCTCAGCATATTGTGGTCCTGTGCTTTAGGGTGCTCAAGGGTCAGTGGTTATGATCATATCCCAGTTCCTCTCTACACGTCTTTAATAGTCTGCTCTCTTAGCTGGCTGCCCTGGGGCAGCGATAAAACACTCAGACATTAAAGTCTTTCAATGGCCATGAACCTTCTGTGGCCCTACCCTATGTCCTCTTTGGGAATTAGGAAAACAATAAGAGAAATTGCTTTGTGTTTGCACTGAGGTCTTCCTATTGAATTGCACTCAGTCCAGCTCTGAACTCAAAGTTTATCCTGTTGAGCAAAATGTTCCCAAAGCTTGAACTAAAACCATCCGTGTTAGGAAAAGCTGCAGGATAAGGATCTTGATATGATACCCCTGCTCACTCAGCCTTGTTAAGTTTTGCCCATATTTCTTGTTTCTAGTGTGTAATGGATTAGTTTCCCGATTTCAGAAGAAAAACACATCCTTTACAACTAAGGCTTCAGCGTGTAACATTTTCAGTTGAGGCCAGGAGATTGTCCAGCATAGAAGCCAACAAGACGCCCAGTGTTACTGCACTACAACTGGGAGCCATTCTGGACAAGGTAGAGAGCCCTCCCTGGGGCTTTCTGGGTGGAAGACCATCATCACTACATACAGCTTGATGGTGTGAAATCCCAGCCTGTTGGTGGGTGCTTCTGAGCACCCACTGCCTTTCATCGTTCTGATCATCACAATTTGTTACATTTGCTATCTGATTTGATGGAGACTGAGGAGGACATCACTTCCCAGGGCCCTCAGGGCAGAACCTGGGCTTCTTAGAACTAAGCTCCCTTTCCAGCCCTCTCACAGCCCTGGGTTGACTCCCAGAGGCATCTCTCTGGGAAGGTGTCTGCTGAAGTGCATCAAGTCATTTGCAAGTAATCCAAAATTCATGTCCATCAGGCACTTTTCAAGATCCCCAAAGTAACCAGTGTGCTTCTTCGGGCACCCCAGTATCGCTCTTAAAATGGCACATTGTCCCCTACTTTCACATCCTTGAAAGGAGAGTCCCGACATGTTCATATGTCTATGATGCTCGTGTGGGGCTTCCACTGTTTTCTTCCACAAGAAGGAAGGTGCGTGTCGTTCGTGTCCCCTACAGTGCCTTGTCCAGCACTGGGATGAAAACTCATGAACATCAGACAACGTAAATAAATTAAACTGCTAATTTCCAGGACCTAATTACAGATACTGGGTTGGCTGCCTGACCTGAAAATGAAACTCTTGCAAAGTTCCCCTGGTTTGTTGGTTGGTTTTGTTTCAAAGCAAATACACAAGAGCTACTGAACAGGAGAGGATGGTTTGCCCAGTTCATTTTCCTGTAGTCCTCCCTGGGTTCAGCTTGGCCAGTTGTGCCCCACGCTGTGCTTTGGGAGGGGTGTACTGGGCTAAATATATCCGCACTGCCTGTGAAATGCGGTATGGGGTGCTGCGTCATTTGGTGGAGTTTACTTGGAAACTAAGGTGGGAAGCCAGCTTTTATTTTCAGCCTTGAGTCGAATGCATTGGTCAGTCACCTCACTCAGAATTTTAGTCTCGATCAAGAGCTTGTCCTTGCACGACAAACGTAAAACCTGCTCTCTAAATAAAAAGCCGAGCTAATTGCAGCAACAAAGTAATGTCAGGGAATCCACATTTTTTGTGTTCAGCAAGCAGATTTAGGATCTCAGAACTTCTTCAGACAGGTCACCTTAAAAAAAAAGCAAAAAAGTTTGTAGCTCAAATATCATGGCTTAATGAGTAGAGGAATTGGTGTGATGCTGCGTGCCCTACATACATCTGAGAGGACTCCACTGCTAGCAGCATGCTGACAGCTGGAGTCCTCAGGCTTTTGCTTATGTTAAGACAGAAACGTGTACCTCTAGGAAATGTGTGAGGAACAGATGCAGCTTGCTGACTACAGAGGGCTTAGGTTTGGCAATTTCTAGTTCTGCTTTTTGGCTCATCGCTCATCTTCCTCTGCTTTTTTTGCTAGTGCAGTGGGAGTGATTCCATAAGAAGGGGAGGTATTCCCACAGTGTGGAAGTGCCAGGGGGTGGATGAAGTGTGAGGAGGCATGCCTGAGCTCGCTTGAGCCTCTGCCACATGCAAGCAATAGCAGCGGGGCGAGTGGTGCTGCAGTGGTGTCATAAACCTACTGGGGACTTACCCAGCTAGACAGGTGGGTGGAAACCCCCTCCATGAACTCCCCAGGATTGCTTGCCAGCACAGCTAACGTACTGCAGTCACATCTCTGGCTGCTGAGTGCATTTTTCTCTCTTATAGCACTGTAAACGAGAGGAATGCCAGCACCATGGTGTGGATGTCTTACTAAAAACTTCGAGAAGACTTTGAAATACAAGGTTTTGTATTTATCTAGGGGGATGATGATGATGTGAAGTACTTCTTAGTGCCTAGCATATTGAAGTCTCTGCATGCTGCCACGGCACAAAGCCACACACATTGCAGGACCAAGGCTGTGCAGCTTTGCTAGCACACAGCTCCTGGTGTACGGGAGTCCTGGTCTACACCAAGTGATCCTAGAGCTCCAAGATCTGTGCTTCATGCAAAAGACAATTTCTCTCAGAGGATTCAATTGCAGCAGTGAAGGCTGTGCACTGGGATTTCTATGGTTAACCCAGGTAAGCCCGAGTGCCTCCTTTGTTTAATGTACTTCATCTGGGCACCGATGACTATGAGAACCAGAGAGTGGGGAGGGTCACCATTGCCATTTGGACCTGCTCAAAGGTAGTTCATCCACATAGGAGAGTTGAAAGAGCAGATGGGAATAACATTCATGTGGCTTCTCTTGACAATTTTGCATGTAGACCTGCTCTTCTGACTCTCCAGCAGTTCCTAGAAGGTTGACAGGTTGCTGTAGAAGTTTGGGAGTTTTGTGTCTTCATAGCTTTCCTGTGCTATATTCCTTGGTACTTTACATCTGCAAAGTGATCTGTTTCTTCACTCTTTCCCCTCTATCAGTACCGCAACCCCCACTGCTCAAGCTCTGAGTAGCTGGGACAGCTTCTGTTGCTGGAACTAATGGTTTTCAGTCGTGGGAAGGATTATGTTTCTGGGAAGAGCAGGTAGAATTGACAAACAAGTGTCTCACAGCCATGTACCACATGCTGTGGCATCAGTGTTTGTAGCTTTTATTCAACCGTTGTGTGCAAAGTAAAGGTTGTCTACACAGGCACCTCTGCTGAGCGAGTAGGTGCTGGATGGAAGTGTGTGCCTCTGTCTAGTCCACTTCAGGTTATTAACTGAACCATAATAACATGTGAGGAAACTGCACAAAAGTAAGCATTACTCCTGTGTGAAGTTTGTGCCGTTCCTTCTTAATGTCTCAAGCCTTTCTCCCTGCGCCCGTTATCACTGTGGACTACCCCTTGGCCAGGCACTTCAGCCATCTGGTGTGGGTTGGCAGGTTGCAGGCTGAGTGTCTGCTCTCTGGAGAGCATCTGAGGCCTTTTCCTGGATCCAGCTGCAGAAGGTGACTTTAGCTAATTGTTTGCTGTGCCTGCACAGAGGGTAGGTTGCGTGATGCTGCCAAGCATTAACAATGCGTTCACGAGGACAGCACATAGTTTTGCCTATCAGTAACACTGCTGATGCTCAAGCTAGAGTTCCTGAGAGTAACTCTAGAAGTGCTTGAGGGATTTGGTCTGTGTTTCAGTAGGCATTGTCTCAATGGAGTTCCAGGACACCAGGACAAGAAACTACCTGCAAAGCGCAGCTTACCCTGAGATACAGTTCCCAAAATGCAGGTTCCCAGTTCCTTCTATGGAAGGATCTAAGGCAGCACCAGAAAATGTGGTGGGCAGGGAAATCCTCCACTTCTATGCCAATTCTGTTCCCTGTTGTTGCAAGTGTGAACATAAAGCAGTGGTTAGATTCTGTCAGCCACTGCTGTCCCTTCATCTTCTGCTTGCGTCTTTCATTTCAGTGCTTTTGAGAGAACAGCTGATGAGTTCAGGGTTGAAGGTATGGGGAGCAGCCTGGCTTTACAGCAGCAATTTATTCAGCCATGCCAGGTGGTCAACCATGGCCTTCCTGGCTGCTGGTGGATGTTGACTACAAGGAGATGAGGAGAAAGGGACAAAAAGGGAAAAGCAACCTCAGTTCAGGGACCAAAAAAGAAATTAATAGGGAGAGAGCATATGGTGACCCAGCTGGAATATGGCACATGAGAAGGGGGTGCAGTTTTGATTATCCACCTCCCAGTACTGACACTGCACTGGCATGCTATGCTGGTGACACTGGCACAAATCTCAGCATAACCAGTGGGCAGTGGTGTGATTGGAAGGAGATCAGGATGGAGGGAATGTGGAAATACAGGCTAACCCCCACTGCTGTGAGATTGTTGGCATCTATCTCGTGTTCTGTATTTTCTCAGCCTTGCTTACCTGAAGCTTACCTGAAAGCTGTCATCTCCCAAATAAAACATACACACTGTTCATATTTTGTGTAGGAAACCTGCAAAGAAACCCCACAGCTGCAGAAAATAAAGAATGAGGACTTTTTTTATTACAATTCTTCAGTCATTACTGAGCCAATGTTTCAGGAAAAAAATAAAAACCCCTGTGTTGTGTCACAGGAGAAGTGATCTTCCTTGTGGGATATAAAACTTTGTGTCTGACCAGTGAAGGTCCCCTGGCACGGATGCTAATCCTGCCCAGGTTTTACTGTGCAGGACATAGTCTAAAACACGAGATAATTCCTTCTGTAGTTTCAGGAGAACTAAACTTTTCATTTCCTAAACAAGCATGCTGTGTTCTTACATCCTGCTAAGCCACTGCTGCATGTGGCCCCAGCAGCCCGACCTTAAGAGCTTGTTGGGTTTGCTAGGTGGCTGGGAGCGGTCTGATGGCGGGCGCTGTTTAATTATCGGCCGTGTTATGTTCCTGGATCTCGCCACATGAAAGCAAAACGCCAGCAGTCTGTAATTAATCTGAGCTAATGTGCCACTGTTTACACTCCATCTCCCAAACCAGACAGATGTAAGAAGACACCCAGACTTCATCTGGGATCCTCCCAGGTTATTTCTGAGCTATCTTTGGGGAGGCAGTGAGCATATTGACCCACCCCACGAGTCCCTCAGAAATGAGTACCATAGCTTTTCTAAGGAACGAGTAGGAGGAGAGTTTGTTTCTTAGCAGGGAGCAAGGTTGATGCTTTTTCCTTCACGCCACCACAGCTGATGCTGGCTGGCATGGTACAGGAGCACATAACTCCTCCAGCAGTCATGAAATTTGCAGTGTGAGAGGGTCCGATGTAATAATCAAGTTGCGCTAGGGGAGGTTCAGATTGGATTTTAGAAACAACTTCTTCACAGAAAGAGTGGTGAGACATTGGAACAGGCTGCCCAGGGAGGTAGTGGAAGCACCAACCCTGGGGTGGAGCTTTGGGAGATGGTTTAGTGGTTAGGGGTGGTCGGGTGGACAGTTGGACTTGATGAACTTGAAGGTCTTCTCCAATCCTGATGATTCTAATCCCCACTTCCTGTGGTGCTCCCCTTGCTGCGGGTGAGGAGGAGGCTGCTGGCAGTGGGGATGTGCTGGATCTCATTGGTGGAAAGATGAGTGATTCTCTGGGACTCTGGTCTTCAGTTGTACGTTCGTTTCTGATCACTTTGCTCCAAGTATTTAGCAGAGTAAGGTGATGAAAATGCTCGGAGGTATGGAGAGACTGGAAAGACTTCACATCCTTGGTTAGAGTGAGGAGTAACAAAAAGCAACATGACAGAAGTACAGAAACTTAGAAGTATGGAGAAGTAAACCAGGCATTGCTGCTTATACGTTTATGTAGGATAAGGTTTTCAGTAAAGCTGAAATAAAACATCTGACATAGATGAAAATTTTTTCTTACAGCACATAAATAATTGAGCCCAAGAATGTGGCAGAATGCAGAAAGGGTTAGACATTTATAACGATGAAAATCTTACGCACAGTTTATGAATTTCATTCTAGCTCTTTTAGTAAGTATCAGGTCTCCTGCCTCTGGACAGTCTTGCAGCTGCAGCTGGTTAAATGCTCTTCCTGGCCCCATAAACCTCTAATACCTTCCTTTGAAACATCTGACAGTGGACACTAGCTTGGAGGAGTCATTGCCTGAGCCCAAACATTTCTGCATTAAATGATTACTATGAACCTGACTGGGAACAGAGCTGACCGCAACTTTCTAATCACCTGAGGCTGAGATGTAGTGTATGAGGATGTTGTTGTCATCCTCCTAGACTATTATAGTCAAGATGACAGTTATCCATCTTGTCAAACCACCAGCGGTTGTCTCAATTACGCCTTTGCGAGTCTTCCACCGTGGTGTTGTGGTGGATAGGTAACCTCCGCAGGTCTGAGCTGCAGCAGGAAATGTCTCAACGTGTGAGCCTGTTATATCCGTCCTCTTGGGTAAGGAAATATGTGTTTTAGCTGAAGTGAGTTGTAAGCAGCTTAAGTAGGTAGGGAAGGCTTTTTTGGGGTTTGACTTTACCTTGTTATGTCTCTTGCGTCTAATCGTTTTCAGTGAACGTTGATTTATCCTGATGAAGACGTGCTGGTGCAAAGTAATCCCCCACTCAGTGCACGTTGTATGCTGGGGCATCCTGGGGCTACCCAGAACAGGCTCCCTGCTTCCACACCCCAGGACCTCACTGGTTTAGCGGAGGTAGAGCATCGTTGGCCTGCAGGGAAGAAAAGAAAGTAACATCCAGCAGAGGGTGCTCATAAACAGATATCCCAAATAATCGGGTACTGCTGGGGCCTCTGCACTACAGCTCTTTGGTGGCTGAGCCTCACTTCTTGGTAGCTGTGGCCATGTCAGCAGGCAGAGGGAGAAAGGAGGAGGGAGTCTGGAGGATGAACCTGTCACCCACAACATAGCACTTTGGAATGGGGATGAGGGGAGGGGTATTCTTCTCGACTAGATCCTTTTTTGGTCCTATCCACGTGAAGGAGGCATGTGAGGAATTCTCCTCAAGCATGGTCTCCTCTGCAGTTTCATCCAAAAGTAATCCACTTTGTAAGATCTAAGGATGCCTCAAGTTGCAAACCACCACGTGTGTAGTAGGACTGATGGAGGATTTGCTTCAGAAATGAACCCCTATTTGAACTACAATAGTCTGTCTCAGTGTTGGTAGCGGTGAAGTCTGCTGTCAAGTCACTCTTACCCATGTAGAGCTGCTCCTTTTTGCCACACAGGTATTCCAGCTGCTCTCCATTCATTTTGCAGACTCTGAGTTTTCAACAGAGTTTATGCTTAAACTTAATCCAGGTTCTCCAAGTGCATGTTGGTCGAAGCTTCTGTTTGATCAGGTTTTTGTCTTGTACAAGGTACAAGGCAAAACTGTGACTTGTTCCCAGCTGTCCTCAGAGGGGTCACAAACCTTTTGGTGAATCTGGGTTGAGTTTGTGCCAAATCCCAGAACCAGGTGTATTTTTCGTGTGTTTTTACAACTGTATGTTGTAAATATCACATGGCTCTGAAATGAAGTCCCGAGAGCAAACAGAATATGTGACCAGAGCACTGGGATTAGGGAAGAAGAGGAGAAATTTTTCTTCAGGTAATTATAGGCAGCTGAATTGCCTGTCAAGCGGTGGGGGGGAGAAAATCCTGCCAATGCTCAGTACCTTTAGAGGACTTACTGTAGGGTAGGCATCACTGAACTCCTCTGCTTCAAAGGGAGAAATACGTGCCTGGTCCGTAATCCAAGGCACTTGTAGATTAGAGACCGACCTTGGGTCATTATTATATCAAACACAGAAGACTCTTCTGCTGTCTTTACAGATCTCTCTTACTTTCCCTAGAACTTTTTCTACTGAGAAAAAGCCCCACATGTTTAATCAGCATGCCTAATGAATAGTGCTGACTGGTGTAATTGATCTTCACAGGGCTCTCTTACGTAGACTTCTCTGTCAGTAGCTCTCGATGCATTTTTCAGAAGCGATTCTTCTCATGATCCCCCCTTTGCAAATGGGGAAAGCAAGGCAGAGGAGAAGGTAGAAGAGACATACTTGGGTTACGTGGCTAGCCAGAGGTGGGGTCAGCAGTAAAATTCCAGGTTCTTAGCTTTGGGCTCAGCTGGAACCGTTCCTCCAACCATTGAAGGGCATTTAGGGCTGGATGAAACACAGCAGCTATTGAAACAATTCAGGACAGAAAGCGGAGGAAGGCAGAAATGTAATTATGCACATAGGGAGCAGTCACGTAGCCAAATGCCAGCGTTTGTGTAAAGCAACATGTTGTCTTTAATAAACACAAGTGTGGTCAGGCACCCATTTATTTCCTCTGAAAGACAACACGCTGAGCAGGTCAGCGCCCTCCGGCATGATGCTGAAACACTGGGTCAGTGTTGACTCAGAGGAAGGAGTTCCGTTGCCTGAGTCACCAACATCGTTTCCTGAGGGACCCTGGTTTCCCTGGGAGTATCATTGAGATCCAGCTCTGCCATCCTGCTGAGATCAGATGAAATCATGACCTGAAGTGGTCTGACTGCAGTGAAAATATCTCTTTATAAAGCAGTGCTGAAAAAAACTCCTCACGTCTCGCTCTAGCGGCTGGAAGGTTGGTGGGGTTTTGTTGGTTTTGGATTTTCTTGGTAATGACTTTGAGTTCAATTACAGATCCTCCCCCCTGCCCTTCCACCCTTGCCAAAAAAGAAAGTAAGGAAAGAAGAAAGTCTTCTTTAACTAACTTGATAATAATACTATGGTTTTAAAAGTACTTGTTCAGCCAGTGCTGACTATATGCTTACACAGCTACCTCTGGTCTGGGAAAGATCAAAACCGTGATGGCTAAGAGTAGAGGCCTCTGAAATATCTATCAAATAGACGGTGCCTGAATACACAAACAGAACTGGTCTACCAGAGCCATGTTTTCCATAGGATTTGTATTGACAGAGGTTTTCCCCCTGGAGTTATGCATATTTATTAAACTAAAGCTTCCCCAGAGCTGCATCCATGAGCTGAGCCCCATTCCATGACCACCTTCAGGCTGATGTAAGAAATACAATCTCTTCCTGGAGAAAAGTAAGCGCTTTTTCATTCCGTGGTGGAGCAGTCTCCTGGGTAGGCACTGAGATTTTTTTTTTTTTAATTTGTTTTGGTCTGGGGGAGGGGTGTCTTTTCTTTTTTTCTTTTTTTTTCTTTTAGAGAGAGGGAGAAGTGTTGCCAGGATGTCAGCCTTAGTGACAGCAGAATCACAGCCCTGGACTTCTGGACTTGAGTAGGGCAAACTCTGGCCTTTTCAAGCAATCGCTAGAGGAAATCTCATGAGAGAGGGTACGAGCAGGTAGAGGGGCCCAAGATAGCCGGTGGGCATTCCAAGACCACTTCTTTCAAGCCCAAGATCAGAGCATTCCAAGAGGTAGGAAGTCAAGGAACGGAACCAGAAGACCTGCGTGGTTCAACAGGGAGCTTATGGGCAGACTCAAGAGGAAGGAGAAAGTCCATAGGTCATGGAAGGGGAGGGGATGGCCACTTGAGGTGATTATAAGGCTCTGGTGAGAGGATGTAGGGACACAACTAGGAAAGCCAGGGCATCCATTGAATTAAACCTTGCAAGAGAGGTCAAGGGCAACAGAAAGGGCTTCTTCAAATACACTGTAGGTAAAACTAACACTAGAGGCAATGTAGGCTCCCTGTTGAATGAAGTGGGTGCCCTGGAGACAGAGGAGACAGAGAAAGCGAGATACTGACCATCATCTTTACCTCTGTCTATACTCCTGGGAGCTGTCCTGATATCAAATCCCAGACTGCTGAGGCCTCAGAGGAAGTTGGGACAAAAGAGGAGTTTGCCCTGGTTGGTGAGGATGGGGTTGGGAACAATTGAACAAATGGGTCGTACATAAATCCCTGACGGGATGCACCTGTGAGTGCTAAGGGACATGGCAGAAGTCATTGCTAGGCCACTGTCCATCACCTTTGCTAAGTCATGGGGATCAAGAGAGGTGCCTGGAGACTGGAGGATAACAAATGTCACTCCAGTCTTCAAAAAGGAAGAAGGAGGACCCAGGTAACTATAGACCAGTCAGCCTCACTTCCATCCCAGGAAAGGGGATGGAACAATTTGACCTGGACGCTGTCTCTAAGCGCAGCAAGGACAAGATGGTCATTATGGACAGTCAGAATGGCATCGGCAAAGGGAAGTCTTGCTTGACCAGTCTGATAGCCTTTTCTGAGGGCATAACCAGGTGGATAGATGATGGCAGAGCGGTGGATGTGGTCTACCTTGCCTTCAGTAAAGCATTTGACAGAGTCTCCTACAGCATCCTCACAACCCAACTCAGGCAATGTGGTCTGGATGATTGGGTATGAGGTGGATGGTGAACTGGCTGCAGGATAGAAGCCAGAGAGTAGTGGTGAATGGGACAGAGTCTGGTTGGAGGCCTGTATCTAGTGGATTCCCCTAGTGATCAGTACGGGCACCAGTCCTATTCAATCTATTCATGAATGACTTGGATGAGGGGTTAGAGTGCACTGTCAGCAAGTCTGCTGATGACACAAAGCTGGGTGGTGTTGCCAACACCCCAGCAGACTGCTGCCATTCAGCAGGACCTGGACAGGCTGGAGAGCTGGGCGGGGAGTAATTTAATAAAGTATAACAAGGGTAAGTGTAGCGTCTTCCATCTGGGCAAGAACAACCCCAGGTACTAATATAGGTTGGGCACTGACCTGTTGGAGAGCAGTGTAGGAGAAAGGCACCTGGGGGTTCTGGTGGACAGCAGGATGACCATGAGCAAGCAATGTGCTGTTGTGGCTAAGTAGGCCTGGAGTGGATCAGAAGAAGGGTGGTTAGCAGATCAAGAGAGGTTCCCTTCGCCTTCTACTCTGCCCTGGTGAGACCGCATCTGGAATATTGTGTCCAGTTCTGGGCCCCTCAGTTTCCTCCTCCGTCTCCCCTCAGAAGGACACGGAACTGCTGGAGAGATTCCAGTGCAGAGTCACAAAGATGATGAAGGGAGTGGAATATCTCCCTTATGAGGAAAGGAGACTGAGGGGTGACTTAATTGATGTTTATAAATATGTGAAGGTTGGGTGTCAGGAGGATGGAGCCAGGCTCTTCTCAATGTTGTCTAGTGATAGGACAAGGGGCATGAGTATAAGCTGGAACATAGGAGGTTCCACGTAAATATGCGAAGGAACTTCATGGTGAGGAAGATGGAGCACTGGAAGGGGCTGCCCAAGGCATTTGTGGAATCTCCCTCTCTGGAGACAGTTAAAACCCACCTGGATATGTTCCTGTGTGACTTGATCTAGGTGATCCTGCTGTGGTGGGGGGATTGGACTGGATGATCTTTCGAGGTTCCAATCCCTAATGTTCTGTGATGCTGTGATACTAGGGGCAAGCTTCCACGATAGAAAGTGTCTGGCTCTCCAGGTTCCCCTGGGTACGGACGGGGTTTGCTTTGCCCTCATCCTATTTTGTGTGGAAAAGTCTTAGCTGGCCATAACCTTTTGTAGATGCGACTGTCTGATGCTCTGTGAGACTTTGGCTGGTGTGCTGGCACGTGACTACCCAGCACTTTGGTCTTTGCCGTCGGCAAACACCACCGGTTTGATCCGGTCCAGGTTGTGGTTCCTTTTGTAGGGTCAGCGTTGGCAGAGGAATTAATCTCTCACCAGTGAGCGCCTTTTCAAACAGCTCATTAACCAAAAAGATGTCATTTGGAGGGGGCAAGTTGTCATCTGAAGCGATGAAAGGCAGGTAGATGAGGTGGCTTTCAAACCTTTTCGTTCCTGCTGTGAAATGTGTCTTCCTCTTTCTCGCTCCTCCCATCCTGGAACCAAAAGCCACTCAGTGTTTGTCCCAACATCTAAACTGGTTGACAGTGTTTGTACTCACTCCCTGCAGTTAAACACCCTCTTACACCAAGGGGCGAGTCAGCTCCTGCTTTTTATGCCAGGCTGGCCCTTTGGTCTGTGGCAGAAATGTGGCATCAGCCTGGCAGAGCCGTTTCCCTGGCCTTTAGTGGGATTTCATGGAGAAGAACCTGGGGTCTTCTGGAAGGGACCTGCCCCACACAGGCTCTTCAACTGGAAATAAATCTGCATCTTCCAAAATGTCCTGCATCTCACCCTTGGTTAAAACAAAGTCAGGCTGGCCTTTATACCTCTGATTTCACCCTCATCACACTTATTGTTTGGGTTAAGTTAGGGGGAGTTAAATGAGAGCAGGTTATGGGACTCATCAGATGCTCCGGGACGCTCCCTCCCACTCTTCCACCACGGTTGTAGTGAGTATCCCACAGCGGGTTAGCGCTGATCCAATAGACCTTGCGCCCTTGTACATAACTCTGTGTATTTATTTGGAGAGAACAAATGTGTGTAGGGGTTGGATGATGGGAACGGGACCGGGACGTGGGAACTGTTAGGTGGGCAAATGTAAAGCAAAAAAAAAAAACCACCAAGAGAAAAAAAGAAGCCAACAAACCCAATCCCACCCCGATTTTGTATAAAATGTACATTTTGGAGGACACTTTTCTATTGCATTGCTGCTGTTTTTTCATAGTGCTGCTGCCACTTCTTCTTTCCAAGTGTTTCTCTCCCTCGTTGTTTCACTCCTCGATGCCATGAAAGCTGGAGCAGGCGTGTGAGTGAGAGGAAAAGCGAGAGTGAGAGATGAAAAAGCCATGCGACCTGGTTTCCTTCATGACCCTCTGTAACACCCTAGGTTGACCATCTGAGATAGGTTGGTTTTTTTACAGACAGTGTCACCAAAGACTTTTATCCCCCGGATTTATTTTGGAAAGTTGTCAATAAAGAACCTACGTTTCTGTTGCAGTGTGGTTTGGTTCTTGAGGCAGGACAATGAAACCGTGCTGGTGCTCTTGAGAGTTGGAGTGTGGGAGTGTGGTAACTGCCTGGCTGGAGATCAGGGTAGTCTGACGAATGGACTATCTTCACATCTGGACTAGTGTGTCCAGTTCTGGGCCCCTCAGCTCCAGAAGGACACAGAGCTGCTGGAGAGAGTCCAGCACAGAGCCACAAAGATGATGGAGGGAGGGGAGCATCTTCCTGATGAGGAAGGGCTGAGGGAGCTGGGTCTCTTGAGCTTGGGAAAAAGGAGACCGAGGGGTGACTCCATGAATGTTGATAAATACGGAAAGGTGAGTGTCAAGAGGATGGAGCCAGGCTCTGCTCAGTGGCACCCAATGATAGGACAAGTGGCAGTGGGTGTGAGCTGGAACGAGGAGGTTCCACATCAATCTGAGAAGGAACTTCTTCCCAGTGAGGGTGACAGAGCCTTGGAAGGGGCTGCCCAGGGTGGATTGTTGAGTCTTCTTCTCTGGAGACATTTAAAACCTGCTTGGTTGACTGGATCTAGGTGATCCCTGTGGCAGGGGGGATTGGATTGGATGATCTTTTGAGGTCCCTTCCAGTCCCTAATGTTCTGTGAGGCTGATTCTGTTCTACAGATCAGGTGCGTGGTACAACCTCTATCCACAGCAGGAACTAGTCCAGCTGCACTGACAGGTGGTGACTCTCTGACCTGAGGGTAGAAGAACATCCAGTCCATGTCCCAGCCATAGGTAGATACCAGTGACTTTTAGGAGTCACTGTGAAAGTGTCTGTGCTCCACCAGACTGGGGGCTTTGGAAGGCTGGTTGAGAATATTCATTTGTTGTTCAGTCTGAAGAGCAGAAGGCCCCAGGGGACCTTCAAGTACCTGAAAGGAGCTGTCAGAAGGCTGGGGAAGGCTATTCACAAGTTCAGAGAATGGCAGGATGAGGGGTCATGGTTTGAAACTGGAAAAGGGCAGATTGAGGTCAGACATCAGGTAAAACCTCTTGGATCTGAGGGTGGGGAATCCCTGGAACAGGCTGCCCAGAGAGGTGGTGGAGGCCCCATCCCTAGAGCCATTCAAGGTCAGTCTGGATGAGGGTCTGGGCAACCTGGTCTGGGGAGTGATGGCCCTGTTTGCTGTAGGGGGGTTGGACTAGACTTTGGAGCTCCCTTCCAATAATTCTATTCCATGGTTTATTTTCCCATGTTTCTTGTTACTGGGTTATCAGAAGCCTCTCACTGTCATAGAAGACTACTTTGGTCCCACCTAACTCTAGATGCCTACAGAGTGCTCCCCTCTGTCAAAGCTGACCTCATGGTCTCCCTGTGTGATGGACAGAACAAAGCTTTGCTGGGGATTGCCCTCCTCACGTGTTTCAGACATGGGGTTTAGTATGAGGTAAGTTGCACCTCACATGTGCTGGTTCCTTGCTGACAGCAGCAAGTTTCCTGTGGGCTCTGCGGCACAGGCACCAGCACCTCGGCAGGTGGATCTCACACTGGGATAGTTCCTGGTGACACCAACAGGCTAGGGATCATGGCTGATGGGTTAGCCACTGATTTGTTCCCATCAGAGCTGTCCAGGCTGGCCTCGTCTCTGCCGTGGAGATGCTGTGGTTCAAGACTACCAGAGTGTGGAGAAGCCCTTATATCATCATCTCAGCTGATCTACCAGTCACTGAAGACTGTTGTGGCTGAGAGATGCGGGGGAGTCTGCTCTGGTTTCCTGAGTCACTCTGGATTCCTCCACAACAGCATCCCAACAGCCACCAGTGTGTGAGACGGGCTCTGGGCTTCTCTCTGCCTGAAAACAAGGAGAAAGTGTTACCCTGAAAATGATCTGAGGGCAGCATTCCTGTTCCTTCAGCGCCTGTGTTCTTGGGTGTGCTGCCACTTTACTGACCCAAAACATCTCAGGGCGGAATGAATTGCTTTGGATGCAGATAGCTGCATCTGCAGAAGCTACGTGAGCCGTTGACATGGGCCAGCTGTAAGGTGAAACCTGCCTTTGCTGCTGGAGGGGCTGGCTTAGATGTGGGGATGGAGTGGATCCATCTGCACCTTCCAACCTGGTTTCATCTGGAAGGGATCAGGTTTGTGTGCTCCAGCGCTGCCCTGTGCTGTGGACCAGAATGAGGTAAGAAGTGGGGAAACTACGGGTGGTCCTGGAAGTGCAGTGCAGAGCTGAAACGAACCACTGCTGTCCTTGCACTCCTCTCACCTGGGGTAGACAGTGGAGCTCAAATCCCAAATGAATCAGGTGAGTGGGAGGCTTGTGCCTACTTCATCTCTCCTGTATGGGAATGTGGTCTGCAAAGGAAGACTGAGGTGCACTGGGGCTCTCCATGTTGTTGGGTGAGGTGAATCCCATGGCCGGTGGCAGCTTTTGCTTGTTCCCCTGCCACATTGGAAATGAAACCTGGTTCTTAGCTGGAATAAACCGCAGCCAGGTCTGCAAAGTGCCTGGGACATTGGCCACACAAACTGAGGATCTGACCCCAAATCTCTGTTGCACAATCAGTTCAAATTTACATGAACTTCTTAGGGCCTTTTTGAACAATCCCAGTGGAACAGCTTGTGCCACCACTGACATGCAGACAGGTAAGAGAGTTGGCCCTGATCAACCCTTGATTTTTTTTTTCTAAATGATGATCAGAGGGAAAAGCAGCCAACCTCTGCTGCTTGTACTCACAGGGCTATCAGAGCGGCGCAGATTCTGCTCCCGAGCCTGAGCAGGGTGCTGACTTGCTGATGGCTGCACCAAGGGCTTGCTCCACACTGCTGTTTCTCTACAGCATTCGGGATCTGGATGCAGAGGTTATGAGCTGCCTGCTCCTGAGCAGTTCCTTGAACACATCAGCTGCATCCCTGCTGCACAGCGAGGACGGATGGGTGCTCCACACTGCAGCGGCTCCTCTGAGCAGCTCCTCCCCAATCCCTTCTTCCAGTAACTGCTGTTTTGCTGCTGAAGGAGAAAGGGTTCTAGACTTGAAGAGGGAAGACTGAGGTTGGACACAAGGAACAAATCCCTTCCTGTGAGGGTGCTGAGATGCTGGAACAGGCTGCCCAAGGCAGTTGTGACTGCCCCATCCCTGTCAGTGTTGAAGGCCAGGTTGGCTGGGGCCTGAGTAACCTGCTCAAGTGAAGGTGTCACTGCCTGTGCAGGGGTGTTGGAACTAGGTGATCTTTAAGGTGCCTTCCAACCCTGGCCATTCTATGACTCTATGACAGTAAGTTGCTTTGAGCTGGACAAGGGGTGGGATTTGACTTCCAAAGCACAAAGTTACAGTCCCAGTTCACTGAGTGGCATCTGCATCTTGCAGGATAACAGCCCTTTCACAATGTGAGCATCACCCTGTGAGAGGCTGCTGGGCAAACCCAGTCCTCTGCTTCCCCCAGAACAGGCAGTTAGAGCAGTGCGTTAACACCAGCCGGCGACTGCATTAAGATTATTTTTGATATCCAGCAAATCCTCAAGAGGAGCTGAAATAAAACATTTGTCACTTTATAATTTTTAAGGAAAATATATAGCAGCGCCCTGCAATTCCATTTCCCTCGCAGTGGTAATAGAATCGCTGCTATTAGGGCTAAAACCGAGCCTAGCTCGAGAAGATCTAAAAATTGGGAATTGCTTGAGAGACCGAGCGATGATGGTTGTTTTCCAAACCCGAGGATGATTTAAATGCAATCCCCTTAAGAATTGAAATCTGTCTGCTTCGCTCCAAAGGCAAATACATCTAATGTGTATTTTTCTCTCCCTCTCATAGAGCAGAGCCACGTTCTGCTCTCAGCAGCATTGGAGTGAATGCCCGATTGTTGTTGTCTTCTTCATGCTCCCAAGCAGTGGTTTCACAGGGCATCAATGAGCCTGGCCCTAGCCCTGTGGCACTGGGGTCACAGAAAATTAGGGGTTGCTTCCTCTGAGCCTCCTCTGCTCACATGCATTGCCCCTTCTCTTATCATTGGGTGCCCCTGAGCAGAGCCTGGCTCCACCCTTCTGACACCTGCCCTTTCCATATTTATCAAAATCAATGGGGTCACCCCCCAGTCTCCTTTTTTCCAAGCTCAAGAGACCCAGCTCCCTCAGCCTTTCCTCCTCAGGTTGATGCTCCATTCTCTCCAGCGGTTCTGTGTCCTTCTGGAACTGAGTGGTCCAGAACTTCTCTTTGTCATGCAAGTACTACAAATTGGGGCTGGAACTGCCCCTCAGAGTCAGTGGAGAAGGTGCAGTGGCTTTGCTGTGTGTGCTGTGCTTGGTGCAGTGCACGTTCAACAGAGGCAAGGTAAAAATCCCATTTAACAGCTCTGCACCTCACTCTTTGTAAACACCAAGCGGGTACCCCGAAGTGCCCTCACTGTTCAAGCAGTGTGAGCTATCAGGTTCTGGGCTTTCTGGTCCTCAGGTGAATCTCTCGGTGTAAGAGTAAATTTTTCTTACAACATGTGGCAGACGCTCTGGAACTGGTGTGAGGAGGCAGGAGCAATGGAGTGGCTGCTCCTCACCCCTTGTTTGTTGGATATTTATTGGGTTGGGCTCTGCAATTGATTCTATTTAACCTCTAAATGACGAGAAGCCTTGGAATAACACAGTGATTTATGGTGACACACAGCAAACCCGGTCACAACCACTGACCAAAATGGTTCTAGATCATTGTCGCTCTGCAACTGAGGGGCAGATTTTTGAGGTCAGGTCTTGTAGGGTATGGCCACTGCAGCCTGCTGAGCCCCAGGTCATTACAGTTATGGATGTGCGCTGCCTGCAGCTCCTGCTGCTCTGGAGGTTACCTGTGTCCTCAACATTACTTTAAAAAGACATCAGGGTTCAGTGGGATTGTTCTCCAAAGACTTGCAGGGTCCTGTCATACTGCCCCCATCCCTTATTGCTGTTTCCTTCTCCCTTTTAGTGCTCACTTTTACTGTGGGGGTGGAAGTGGCAGCAGATAAGTCCATGGCTTGTGGATCCCTGCAGATGTCCTGACCAAGCTAACCATCAAGGTTCTTCCCAGCCCAGCTCATTCACAGCAAACCAGGATGGAGAAGCTCAGAACTTCAGCTCTTGGGCTAGGTGGAGAAGCATAGAGAAACCTCCCTGATGCCTGCTTTGTGCAGCGCTGGAGCAGCTGCTCGCTCTAGCAAGGCAGACACAGAGGGAGCGTGAATCATAGAGTCATAGAATGGCCAGGGTTGGAAGGGACCTTCAGGATCATCCAGTTCCAACCCCCCTGCACAGGCAGGGACACCTTCACTAGAGCAGGTTACTCAGGGCCCCAGACAACCT
>JAOXOE010027467.1:0-18331 GCA_028565055.1 Phoeniculus purpureus | reverse complement strand
CCTATCATTAGATGACACTGAGCAGAGCCTGGCTCCATCCTCCTGACACCCACCCTTCACATATTTATAATGAGGTCACTTTTATGGTGGTTTTCAAACAAGCCACTTACATGTGTCTCAGTTACACAGTAAATGGGAGGAATGACATTGGTATGATTCCTATGCCAGAAGAAGTAAGTGAGAGAATTAATTCGGTAGAGAATTCTAGCATAGATTTAGAAATTTCTGGTGATATTTGTGATAAGGAAGAGAAAAGAAGACAAATCTTGTTTATTGAAACCTCTTTTTTAAAGTGTGTGTGTGAATTCAGGAGCAGTATGGCTGCGTTGGGCCAGAGCTCCATATAACGTCATCAGCTGCACTGAGTTGCAGAATTTGTTCTCTTAGGCATAGTGCCATATCCATGGCTGCACGCTTGTCCTGGTCCCAGACCTGATTGTTCACAGTTGATACCAGCAATTTCAGCACTGCTTTGGTTTGTGCATACAGATAGTCTTAGAAACGTACTGGTTGCCTAAAGCTCTCCCCCTTAATAGAAAAGCATTTAGTGAAACTTCTGACAATATCTGTTAGCATTAGCTGTCATGACTACATCAATCCTCCTCTTAGAAAACACAGCAAATGGCTGTGATGTTGTTTTAATAAGCTGAGGTGAAATCCAAGTCATTATATAACTTCCTTTTTTTTGCAGAGCAGTCTGACTTTGTTCTAGATAGTAATGTGACCAAAGTGAAAAAACCTAATTTTTAATGAGCTGTCTCAATAGTATTCATCAAAAAGCAAGCCCAGGATTCATCAAAATCAAACATGTTTATTTGTGTGAGCTGTGGTATTAAATGGAGCACTTCATGCCTTAGTACACAACTGATGAGAAACTGTGGAATAGGATTGTGTTTCTGATGCAAACTACCCGCAGTGGCAAGTCCCATCGTGGATGTAAGGTGCAATTTGGGGCATTATTTGGTATTTAGTCTGTATAGCATTCCCCCATTCTGTCTGTCTCTCGCATTATTATTCATTGTTTTGTACTTAATCACATTTTCCTATTGCTGTACCAAATACGAGTTGTGTGCTGAGAAGTATTTACTTCTGTACCATATTAGTCACTTGTAAACACACAGTGCAGCTCTTTTACGAGATTTTATAGTCTGAAATCCAAACATTCTAAAATATAGCTACGTTCATCAAAAATGTGCTTTTTCAACACACTACCTTAACTTCCTGCTAGTTTTTCAACACGTTTTGACTAAAATGAAAATTTGATTTAAATTTATTGTTGACCTAGTATTTGGATAGTAAAGTTTTCCCCATGCACCTGCCCTTTTCATACTAGGTGGTCTGTTGTCTCCTGCACATCTCAGCTGTGTGGTACTGGGTCTAACAACAGCAGAACTGTCATAATAGATCAGGAGCCAGTGTTAATATTGGTGTAACAGTCAAAGCATTTGCCTCTGCCTCAGTTCCCAGGAATGTGCATTTATTAAGGTCTCTTCTTAAAAAAATAACCATTAAAAATTGTGGTTCTCACCACATCATCTTTGGAAATGCTGCTAATCTCTGGGTAGAGAAGAGATGCAATTTTTATTACCTATTTAGTAGATTTCCCATGATTGAATCCTTCCTCTGTGCTTTTGAAGTTGTATAGAACAGTCAGGATTGCACAGCATTTATCAAAGTGTTACAGAATCACAGAACATCAGGGATTGGAGGGGACCTCGAAAGATCATCCAGTCCAATCCCCCCCTCCACAGCAGCATCACCTAGACCAAGTCGCACAGGAACACACCCAGGTGGGTTTTAAACGTCTCCAGAGAAGGAGACTCCACAGCTCCCCTGGGCAGCCCGTTGCAGTGCTCCACCATCCTCACTGTGAAGAAGTTCCTTCTCATATTGATGTGGAACCTCCTGTGTTCCACTTCGCACCCATTGCCCCTTGTCCCATTCAGCAGTGCCCATCTCCTGCTTTCCAAATATCCTATCGACATCCTCCCTTCTGTTTGAAATAGTGTGAAATTACATTAGAAAGGGTATAACTAGAATAAATTGTGCACTCTTCCTTTTCTCCATATATTAGAAATTACTCTGCATAAAATGCAGTGTTCGCAACAGGTGAGCAATAGGTGAACTTTTTCAGGTAGAAAAAGGTGCTGAATACAGGATTCTCACAATTTAGATGAAAGATTAACCAGTAAACTGCTGGATAAAAGAGAAAGCTTATCTTTCCTTTAAAAAAATTTAACATATTGTCCTGTTATCACCAGGGGACTGAGGAAAAAGAATCCAGCTTGTGAGTGCTTAGGCTGTATGAAAGGTGAGATCTCATTTGTGGACACTTTTTCCTGAAAGTCTGGTATTTGCTACCTAAAAAGAAAAAACCCCAGCAGTTTCTTGCTATCCTAGGAGCTACAAAGTTGATTGCTTTTCGTACCTGGGCACTTCCTTGCAAACATCAAAAAATGTACCAGACTTTATTTTGGTTACTCCCAATGATCAGCAATATAAAAACAGTGGAGCGAGTAGCAGCTCCTAAACTTGCATAAATGCAGTTGTTAGTACGGAAGGTCTAGCATCGATATTTTGGATTCACTCAACTGTGTCCTGTGAACCTTCCTCATAAACTGTGACAATAGTGTTTTAGTTAGTGGGCTGCTTCTCCAAGGAGTGCAGAGCTTTACAGCCTTCTGTTCGAGTGTCTCGTTGGCTGTTCTGTAGCATCACCTGAACTCTGTACAATTTATATGAAGTGCAACCATATAACCTTGGGCTGTGATCTTGTCAGCTTTTACAAGCTACACAGGATAAACCTGGTCAATACCTGGATGGCAGACATCCAAGGGAAAAAATAATAATAATAAAAATATACTGCTGTAGGAAGTAGTGCCGATCAACCTCCATGTATCAGGATTCTCAGCACTCAATCAATACTGAAGCATTTTGTCAGCATAGCTGGTATTAGGCATTGCACTCAAAATTGAAGGAGAATGAAATAACTGGATCTTAGACTTTTATCTTCGTAGGTAACTAAAATGGCCAGTTTTCAAAATGCCTTATGAGGCTCCCATAGTGAACCTCCTGTAGGGATTAATTACAGACATTGGGGTTTCTGTTATGGTTTTGAAAATAATCAATCCCTTTATGTGATAGATACATGACGTAGAATAGTTAGTACCAAAAATACTACGTATGCATTCTGATCAGTCTGTTAGTTTATGTGACAATATCTCGGGATGGTCCATACATCATGTTGGGGGATGGCTGTTCATGCTGAAAATTACAAGCAAACAACAATAGAAGCACCCAACAAACACATGCAGTAAGACGTGTTGATGTAGAACCCTCCAGAGGAATTAGAAACAAAAAAACCTCATAAATTAAGATGCTATCAATTGCAAGAGTACTGATCTATTAGGAGTGAAGAGTTGTGAAGTCAGTGGGGTGACAGACCTATCGCGGTGTTATGTCAACATTCTCCACCACTGTCTGTGACATCTGGATATTGTGGAATTTAGATTATAATTTTCTGGATGATAACAAAACTAATGACTTAGTAGTGATCAAGAGCTTTACTTCATTGAATGTTTTTAATAATATAGAAAACAAAACAGATAGAAACAAACAAACTGCTTGGTCCAAGTTAAATTAATACAAACTTTTAAGTTATTAGTTAAGTTGTTTCTCTGATCTCAAAAACTCTCCAAATCTTTTACAAAAACTACCACTTCATTTCTTCTGATCAATTTTTTTGTGGTGATGACTTATAACGTGGTGACCTGATTACACAAAAACTAATGAAAGGGAGAGACTGTCTCCTCTTGGGTGTTTGGGCTATTTTTTTGTGAGTTATAACCCAATCCTGTATTTTGTTTTGTTTCTTCCATTTTGTTGATAGAAATCTCTTTCCTGCAGACATTTCCTTGGCCTCTACCACATTGATCGCTGCTGTTGAGGGAGAATGAGTCTTCTGATTGCACTCCACTTGAAAGATTGTTAAGGCAGAACAAACCTGGAGATGCTAAGCAGGTCGTTGGACAGTCCTTCATAAATATTCAACGGAAACAAACGTTGTGAAAGACACTAATGCTGATAGAATTCACAGATATGCTAAGCAAGAATCAACTGATTCCTGCAGAGAGCTCCTTTAGGGATTATATAGCCTTCTGCTTTAATGAAGTTACACTTCTGACTAATGGCAAATGATGTTAACATTACCCTTTTAATACAGAGGACTGGTTTTTATTGCTTATGAAACGATGAAAAAACCAGACAAATTCTAAGCTGGATTTGAAGCATTTTTCAGAAAAGAATGAATTATCTTACAAAGTCAATTTCCATCGGAAGTTTAGAAATACTTGATTGTAATAAACAATATTTGTAGTACAAGAGAGTAAACATGATTTTTACAATGATCAGGTGGTCCCTTCCAACTCAGAGTGATTCTGATTGTACAACTTCTCCAGGGAAGTGATCCTGCTGTGGCAGGGCGATTGGACTAGATGATCTTTCGGGGTCCCTTCCAATCCCTAATGATTCTATGATTCTGTGATTTCATACAGACGAGTAGAATCATTGCAGTTTTCACACTGAATTTTTTTTATGGACCAAAGTTCTGAAAGTCTACATTATTGTGGTAAAAAAATAGTTTCCATTTTATTCTCCTACCACAAGAGGATGGAAGAGCTCTGAAAATTAACTTTTCAAGAAGTGGAAGGGTAAATAGAACATAATTTCACTGTTCATCACAGTTTCCAGCAGGGAACTGGGCTTGTCTGTGACTTTTAAAGCTAATATCTAGGTCTGCAAGCCACAAAACATTCAGTATCAATAACCAAACGTAGGCAGGAATATTGCTTATGAAGTAATTAATGAAGTAACAAAATAATTCAGCAATTATTAATCTGTTGCTCAGGCATCCTGTGAATGCAGCTGGCAAGAAACACCACTATATAAATGAGAAAATAACCTGAAATAAATACAGAATCTAATCGTTATTACAAGTGTGTGTATGTAGGTTAGTTTGGTTTTTATTATCCTCAAATCACTGGTATTAATTAATAAACCTATGCATTGCTATAAAATTTGTAAATCTCCTAAAAATGTTTCCTGATTTTGATCTTGACTTGTCTTTGATCCTTTTAATAACAAAATGTCGAAATACAGAGCTTGCAAAAACAAAATACCTTTGAGGTGTGCAGTGAAACCTAGATCAGGTCATTATAACCTCTATTTCTGTTAATTAGGCAGTGGGTGTCCTGTGGCCTTCTGACATTCATGCAAATACCATTAGCCAGCTGTATTTCTCTGCGACAGCAATAGACTGTTAGACTCAATCCCAAGTTGGGTATTTGCACTGATTTTTCTCCCACCATCTTCTAGTCAGAAGTAAAATTTCATTCTAGAATGTAAGTGGTCAACAACTCAATGTCTGAAGCGGTGAGTGGTGTCCCTCAGTGGTCCATACTGGAACTAGATCTGTTTAATATCTTTATCAAGGATGTAGATGGTGGGGTTCAGTGCATCCTCAGAAAGTTTAGAGATGGCAGTAAACCGAATGGTGTGGTTGATATGCCTGAGGGACAGGACACCATCCACAGAGAAATGGAAAAGTTGAAGAAGTGGACCCATGTGAACTGCATCAGGTTCAAGAAGGCCAACTGCATAGTCCTGCACCTAGGTTGGGGCAACCTCCAGTATCTGTACAGGCTGGGCTATGAAAGGATTGAGAGCAGCCCTGCGGAGAAGGACTTAGTGGATGACAAAGGGTGAACAGACAGGGTCCTTCTCAGATGCCATCCACTGAAGAAGAGAGCTTAGCCTTTGTGATCCCTCAGCTTTATTCTGGGTATGATGCATATAAAATGGAATAAACTGAATACCTTGTGGTCCGTTTAGGGTCACCTGTCCTGTCCACTCCTCCGCACATGTGCAGCCTCTAACTTACTCGATCCCCACCATCTTACACAAGATTAAGCAGTGACCTTGAGTCTCACAGAAAAAAAGTATAAGCAAGAGTCTTTCTGCATCCGTAGTCCTTGGTATTAACTAGGAACGTCAAGTGCTATCACTAGTAGAAGTAGATGCTGTCTGCCAAACATGGCATTGACTTCAGAAAGTGCAGTTACTTAGAAGAGACTTAGCTGAAAAGCCAAATCGCTGAATATAGTCAGGTCTATTCTACCTCAAACCAGTACAACTAGATTATCTTGAAAGATCCCTTTCAGCCCAAACTATTCTATGAGTCTATGATCCTAAAATAACCTTGAAAGCTTTTTTCCAGCTTGACTTTCTCTGAAAAAGTGCCCAGGCATAATAGCTTCGTATTGTGTTTAATGCACAACAAGAAGGTAAGCTCCATCTCAAGCCCATGCAGTCCTAACAAAAGGCAAAACACAAAGGAAACACATCATGTAAGACGGTATTAAGTAGCATCTCTGGGTGACTGAAACCATTATGGACACATAGGAATGGTTAATAAAAGAGCACAGGTTGGAATTTTGAGGATTTTTAGGAAGGAGAAGTTGGAGAAGTTTGCTGTTGTGTACGAAGAATTGACTTTCTACCCAGCTGGAGGATGTGCAGCTGTGCTTAGCCTGAAAATTCAGATTCACGTACAAAAGCTGAAAAGGAAAATATCGCAGAAGACAGTTAGTTTAGGCCCACAAGCAATTGCCGTGGTCATTTAGTTTAACCAACACAGAGCATAAGAAAAACCATCTCACAAAAGAGGCCTTTATGGTGCTTAACTTGGTCTCAGCAGGTAGATATTAGAGCAATCTAAAGCATCTCCAGTCACTTCTAACATTCATAGGACACAATTCAGTCTGGAGATTTCTAAATACACCTGCTTGTATTTGACAACTGCAAGAAAATGCAAGAACACTATAAAACAGTTCTGTCTGTTAAAGTTGAAAGTGGTTCTGACCCATTTTTTAAATACCATCAGCACATGAATTCTGCTAAAGTAGCAGAAAGAGTGAATGCGTTCCCTTGGATGCAGCGTGCATGTAAAAGCCTTTATGTGTTTAGAATGCTTTCTTTTAGATGATGTTTAATAAATGCAGAATATGGGAAAGGCAGAATTCCCTCCTTCCCCGCTCCCCTTCACAGTCAAGATAATAAAAGGGTTTCCTATAGAAATAAGCTACAATAGCTTCCAAGAGCCCAATGACTTTGTAGACAAATGCACAGTCATAACACACAATAGTTCGCGCTCAACACTGGACGCAGTAATTATTTTAATGAGAAGGATAATGGCTAGTCAGGACACTGGAGCTGGTCCCTTACTATATTAGAGAAATGTTTTTGTCAGTTTAAAATTTATCATAGGCAGCCCCCCAGATAGTAAAGAAAAGAGCTTGCGCTCAGTGGCCAGACAGTTACTGCGTCTGGTGTGCAGAGGACAATGGGCATGGAGCTTCGTCCCATGTGTCAAGTAAAGAACTCTGAATCGGAGCATTTCAGCAGAGTATTAGTTCCTTAAATTAGCCCTATGCTCTGGCATTGCTACTGAAATTACACCAGGCTGAAAGGATTAATCCAGGTGTAGTCCAAGGAATGCGTAGGGAAATTCACCACATTTAGCTAAATTAGGGATTGGGAGGGACCCCGAAAGATCATCTAGTCCAAAGAAGTTTCACTATGTTCACACTTCTAGTGAATAATCTTGAAAAATCTATTGTAATTCACCTTACATAGTGGTTTGTTATTATGAAAAGAAGATAGCAGTGCTTCTAGCCTCAGATTATAGCATTTCATTTATTGTGCAGAGGACTTCATGACTGCAGTAGGAAAAAGCAGTGGTGATTCATGGCAAAATCTAGCAGATTCACTAAGGTTTCTATGGTAAGTGTAATGCTACAAAAGACAGTAAGGAAGCTTTAATCACACTGTAGAATTTAGAGAGCTCACTCGGAAAAACTGAGAGCCCCTTTTTCATCATGGCAAGTACCTAAGGTAGTAGTTCATAGCTTTGGAAAACTACTTGGGAAGCTGGGTGTTGAAAGGACATCTATACCAATAGAACTTCAGCATCCTGATGTGCTGGTAAGGCCTTCCTGCATCTCTTCCACCCAAGACAATTTAAACTCAAGTTTTATGTTACTTGTAAGTTTAAAGGAACACAGTGACACAAGGAGAAAAGCGTTCTTGGCTCTAATATATAGACCATTGATTCCTTCTGTCTATCCCAAGTAAACTTATTTTCTTAGATGAACTGACCTTGGAGCCTTTAAATTAATAAAGATAAGTTTGATTTATCGTAGCTGCAGGCAAACATTAAGAAGAACACAACCAGAGTTCAACTGAGGCACTTACAAGGTGCGCGAGAAATGACCAACTTGTCTCTCTTCAGTCTTCCGTGGAAAGAACTCCCCCTTTCTTCTCGAAGATTGCTGCTTTGTTTTTGCTTGGCTTTAGTGCCAAGGCATAAACACTCGCGTGCTTTCTTACGGATGCTTGCCTTTGTTCTTGCTTGTTTTGTTGTTCAATTAATATCAAACAAAGGTCAATCTGACAAAGTACATGGTTGGTGTTTGTATATGGGAAAACATAATGGAGAACTCGTAGTAACAGGAGTCCCATGTGCCAATGAAAATGTTAAAAAGCCTCTCCTTAGTGACAAAGTGAGCTTCATTTGTACTGCATAAGTACCCTACTACAAAAGCAGTCTTGGACTTCCATGGGACTACTATGAATATGGTTATAATATGATTAGGCAGGCAGAGTGCTCCTAAAGTAGTGCATCACAGGTCTTGTGACTGTTATACTGCTGTAGTGGGACCTCTTAGACTTCTAGTGGGCTGAAATAGCACCACTTATAACTGTACTTATATCTTACGTAAAATGAGGAGAATCCTGCTAGCTGATGTCGTGAGGCTGGAAGAACGATATTAGCGTTACAAACAGTGACGGGTTTTTCGCTCACTTTACTTCTCTGACTCAAATGGCAGCGTTACTTCACGATTTTTGAATCCCAAGAAATCGACCTCGAAATAAATCCCTGTTCACCAAAAAATGGAAAACACTTACTGATCAAACAGATTAATTGAATGCACATTTGTGCAGCACTAATGTGGTATTCTCCTGGGGGGCAGGGAAAGCGTTGCTGTGGGACTACCTGCCATGGTGCTATACCACAACGGTTAAAATTTCTGGAGACTCCTAGATTTGCATTTGCTTTGTAGTTTAATTAACATAATTGGAAAACAGACTTAATTAGTGTTTTAGCACTATGAATTTTGAGATTTTTTTCTTTTCTTAAAAAAAAAAAATCCTAAAGATACGTTTTTTTCACTGGGGTAGGATATTAAGCTGACAACCCTGAAAAATCTTTGAGCTGTGAAAGACAGCTCTCAAAGAGAGCTGTGAACCTCTCTTTCAGCTATGCAATGACAATATACAAGAGCAGTAAAAATCTTAGAGTCATAGAATAATTAGGGATTGGAAGGGACTTCAAAAGATCATGTAGACCAATCCCCCTGCCACAGCAGGATAACCTAGACCAAGTTGCACAGGAACACATCCAGATGGGTTTTAAATGTCTCCAGAGAAGGAGACTCCACAACCCCCCTGGGCAGCCCCTTCCAGTGCTATGATGAATGCAGTGAGGAAAGAGTCTCCAAGTCACATTTGAATACCTAGATAATGATATCAAATATGAAAACTAGGGAAGACTGACCCTTTAGAAGTGATCCTCCTTTTGGAAATAAACCAGTAAGGGAAGCCCTGCAGTAAAACTTGAAGACTGCTGGTAAGTTTGAAATACTAAGTTCTGTTCTAGAAGAATTAGAGTAGTAGTAAAAAAGTGTTCTTTGTGCTGAAGTGCAGAAAAAAACAGTAAGTAAAAAAGAAAAAAAAAGACTGATGACAGAAATGGTCTGAATAGCTGTAAAATCCATATTATATGTAAAAATTTAATATGTGAAATCCACACTATGTGTATATATATATATTAATCAGACTGGGTTTTCCAGCTTCTACCATTGCTTCCAATAATTCCTGTATCTTTTCAAGTACACTAGCACGCTGCATAGAACATATCGAGGGATATGCTTTAGGGGTGAACTTGTAAGGTAGGGTAGATGGTTGGACTGGATGATCCCAGGGGTCTTTTCCAGCCAGACTGATTCTGCGATGCTGTGTGATTCTGTGAAGCAAGAGAGCTACTTGTTTTTCAACAAATGATGGGACAAAACCGCAGGTGGACACAGCACAACCACATGACAAGTTGTTACTCACTTTACCCTTTCCACACTGGAGCGCGAGGTTTATTCTTTGAGTTACACTCACGAAGGTATGACAGCTCCAGGCTTGCTGGGTGTTTCACCAAAACAGCCTTTCTCCGACCTGCTGACCTCAGCGCCTAAGGCAGCGTATGCCCAGCAGAAACAGAGAAGCAGCTCTTCAGAAGATTATTTGTAAGTGAATGGTTGCTGCATCAGAACAGACTTTTACATCTGCAACAGTCATCTAGCAGAAATGGCACTTGACAGCTCTACCGGTGACATGTATTACAACTTTTGCATATATTGAAAGTGGGTTAGTATGTCTTGGAAGGAAAACAAACAGAACAGTGGCTTTGGCTGCCTTGTTTATTCCCTCTGGTAGCACTGTCGGGGTGTACATTCTTTGCACTGCTGCCAAAAATTAACTAAAAGGAGGAAGAAACAGCGTTGTAATCAGAGTTTTCCCCTAGTACCATTCGTTTTCACGATTGGGATAGTCATCACGTAGACAATATCACCCTCACTAGTTCAGCTTTTTGGTGAGTACCTTAGTCTGAGCCAGTTTGTAGTTGTATCTGCAAATGACTGAGCGCTGCTGATGTTTGCAAACACTTGCAAAAGCCCTGAACTGAAGATTTCAGATGCAGCTATGTGCTCGTGGTTATGTCTGATACACAGACATACAAATGGAAAACATGCCGGGGAGGAGTTCAAGGGAAAAGAAAACCTACAGAGCGAATTTCAGAGGAGCAGCACTTAGTCAACAGCCTATGAAAAACAAGTGCTGTAGATTCTAGAGATTATTACCGTTTATATAAACGTCCCACTAAAAATTGCTTCGCTTCTCATACGGGAGGGTTCTCACGTATATTCCTAGGGCGGGCACATCAGGGAAAGATCTAGCACAGAAACATACCTTCCCCCAATATGGTCCAGGCCGTAGAGCACTGGAAAACTCCATGGGCCTCAAAGGCTCATGTTATAATTGCAATGGAATTTCAAAGAACAAATTTTAAGTGTAATAAATAGCTCAAATAAATCTTAACCACTGTATGCTGAGAGGTCTTATCAGTGTGTGTTCCTTATATCAATTATTTATAGAGACTTGGCATTTCATACCTGAAAAAAGACACTGGAATGCAGTGTTTAATAGCCACACTAAACATTTTTGGAGGAATTCATCACACATTGGAGTAACTCTTATTCCTGGAAAAATGCTCTTCTTTCTACATGGAATGTAAAGCATAGATCCGACATTGTTCCAGCAACTGCAGATCTTTATTGATACGGTCAACAGAGCTTCTGCTAAGCAATAGACCCAAACTAAGGACTTAATTAGCCTAATTACCAGCTACACAAGATAAAGATCTGCATTTTTTTTTTTCCTTTCAGACATAAACGAATGTGATGCCAATAACCCTTGTGCACAACAGTGTTACAATATACTGGGTTCTTTCATCTGTCAGTGCAATCCAGGATTTGAGTTAAGCAGTGACAGAATTAACTGTGAAGGTAAGCAAGTTGTGGGGTTTTTTTTTGTCTCGGAAGAGTGATTTTTGGGGTTTTAATTATCTTCCCAGAAGTCTTTCTGTGACTAAAGGATGTAATTCAATTGGAACCACTCCATGGGTGCAGTCTGTAGCCAAAACACTTCAGAAGGTTTTTCTGTTACCAATGTGGTTGCCAATACACACCTTAGTAGCTGCAGCTGTGCTCAGGTACACAGGACTAACCAGAGATGCCTTAGCCGAGTGCAAAACAGGACAGACATGGCTACAGTTCACATCACAGCTGGGAAGAATAAGGCTTGTGAATACTTATTTCACAAACTCAAATTGTGTGTGGTCTAATGCTGATGACCATTAAATGAATCAGAAAGGAATGCAAACCAAAAACAAGTGCAATTTTGTGTGTTCTTAGGCCTCTCTGGAAAAAACCCTCAAATTTTTTATGTTTAAGGAAGCTGCAGTTGTGCTTTTGAGGTGCTTTCAAGCCTGTGTATACAAACAGCATGTCTCCTGATGATTATACAATCAACACTTTATTTCCTCTGCCAGAGTCTCCACAGGGGTCCTCTAATATCCCTTTTGGACGCATGATCTCACCCTTAAAACCTATATTGCTTCTACCAGTCTTTGAGCCAAAGAGGTCTTTTTGGTTTACCACTGCCCTGCTAAACAAGCCAACAGAGCTATTACAGATGCTTCCTCTCCAAACTTCTTAAGCTAATCCTACTTGCAAGTGAACAGAACAGGGAGCAGCAAATATGCAGCCCCCAAGGACATCGCTAACACGAAATCAAGAGCTACACTCAAATTTCAGACGGTAGGAGGGAGTGATCTGTTTTCTAAGCCATTCCCTCATTTTGATAGGTTTAAATTTCAGGTTAATGGCACATACTGTTTCACACTGCACATGTCTAGCGAGGGATTCAAGGTTACCCGAGGATTAAAAAGGAAGAGAATGGCATACACTTGGTATTATTTGAAGACTTTTAAAAAAGAGGCCCCCTCCTCTTTCCCAGAGAGCTACTCTGTTAGCGTAGGGCACAAGTACAAAGGCAATATTTTGCCTTACTAACTAATCTCACATCTGTGTTTTTTTGTGAAAGTAATCACATTTTGGAATGCCCAAAGTGTAAGTTCTTTCACGAGTTATTTTCCCAAACATGGTCCAAGCTTCTGCTTCCTCAAATCCCAAATTCTCCTTTCAGAAGATTATTGATAAAACACAAGTAGGACTAGCCCTGCATTTTGCAGCGTTGAGGCTTTAAGCAGCAGATTTCAGTTTCTCAATAACTTTCTCTTTTTAGACATAATGTGTTTTTCCTGGTGGGAACCAGCATTTCGCTATTACATCTAGTTCTGTAATAAGATAGGTGTTAAAAGAACTTGTAACTGTAAGCTCTTTCGCTGTCTGCAGACACTGATGAATGCAGAACCTCAAACTATATCTGTCAGTATCAGTGTGTCAACGAACCCGGAAAATTCTCCTGTGTCTGCCCAGAAGGATACCAGGTAGTAGGAGGCAGAACATGTCAAGGTAAGTGCCCTCAGTAGCACCACTATTCAGGCAAAGACTAGGAATGCTTCCTATTTAAAGGTTAATATTTCATTACAGGATTACCATTAATTTAGCAAAAGGTATGTTGATAAAGTTTTGATGATTAATTGCTTATCTTTAATTCTTATTTGAATCCTTCAGCACAGACTCTAAGTCCTTCAGAGTCCTAGGACAAAACTTCATGTTTTGCAGTGCCCTCAGGTAAAACTTGACTCGGAGGTGTAGGTAGTGAGTCTTAGCTTCAGGGGTAAATATCTCTGAAAAAAAATTAGCCTTTTTTTATTTTTAAACAGAGACTACACATGGCTTTATATCCTGATTCATTTTACAGATGCCTAACTCCAGCCACGATAGAAATGAAAGATATGGTTTTTCCTAATAACAGGAGAAAAAAGCACACAAGATTCAAGAGCAGCTTCAATAATTTGTATTTTGTAAACAAATTAACTGGTCAGGACATCAAGTGCCAAAACACTAAAGTATGTGGGGGTTTTTTTCCCCTTTCAGTTGCTAAATGTCTCTGCATCTTATTAAAGAACATTGCACAATGTCTTCAGTGCAAGAGCTGTTGCTTCTGTCATCCAGAACACAATTTAACAGGCATTACTTTACAAAATAAGCAGTGTGCTAATTATGGCAGAAGGGCTCAGGTAATAACTTAGTTTTTATTAACATTTTTTATAACATGCAGATTCATTGCTTTACCTTCTTAAGAAGAGCTGCTCATAATGAACACAGGGGATTGGGATAGTTTGCCTGTCCAATAATCTGTACCTTTCAAGAGGCTGTGTTTGAGAATAAACCCCTTCTGTAACTGTGATTGCAGGCAGACAGCAGCAGGGTTCTGGCACTGCCAAGATAACAGAGCCTTAATACGGTGCAAGTCTCATGGTCCCCACCTCCACTCAGAGTTATTTTCCCAAGGAAAAAAAACAAGGCAGCAAGCTCTGCTTTGCACAGTAAAGAAGTTTTCATTATTCTTTTCAAAGCTATTTTCGTTAGAATGCGGCCATTAGTTAAGCATCTTAGCTAGACCATAAAGCTGTGGCAATTAAAAATGAGAATCTGCACAGAGGCAGGAAATCACAACTCTTTCTCTGAACATTTTTCCTCTGTCTACAGGACATCTTCTGCTCGAAAATAATTCTTGCACTAATCAGGATCTTTACAGTGTATGTTTAGTTGACAAAAAAAAAATCTTCAGACTTAATTAACACCCAGTAAACAAATTTACTCCATTTCTGCACAGAGAAAGCTGGTATAGCTCAGAAAAGCAGATCAAGAACCACAGAAGCTGCTGGGTTTCAACAGAGAGGCAGGTGACTTCTCTTTGGTTGTTTTCTAAGCTCTGCTTTGACACAATTGCTTTTCCTTCTTCCTAGACATAAATGAGTGTGAGACTACTAATGAATGCAGAGAGGATGAAATTTGCTGGAATTACCATGGAGGATTTCGTTGTTACCCAAAAAATCCCTGTCAAGAGCCCTACATCCTTACATCTGAGAAGTAAGAGAAAATGAGGTTTTGGGATCATCTCCAACAGGCATCATGACCAAATAAACCAAAAGCAACCACCATTTGCGTGCACCTCTCACAGTTCCATCCACTTCTGTTTTTCAGCCGCTGTGTCTGCCCTGTATCGAATGCCATTTGCCGGGAGCTGCCTTACTCTGTTGTGTACAAATACATGAGCATCCGCTCAGACAGAACGGTGCCCTCAGATATCTTCCAGATTCAGGCAACCACTATTTACCCGAATACGATTAACACATTCCGGATCAAGTCTGGAAATGAAAATGGAGAGTTTTACCTAAGAGTGAGTATTATCAGGAGTGGGACCCTGAGCGAGGCATGAAAACCACTGGTGCAGCTGAGGGGGTTACGGAGCCTTGCCGTTTTGACAATTCATCAGATACCCCTGTAAGAGTCACAGTATTCCAGTGGTTATCAGCTTTTTGATACATGCTTGGTCTCCTAAGTTCAAAAAGCCTTTTACTTTCTACACCTAAAGTTCTAAACTATTTCATTCCACTGGACAGAACACTAGTTGTAGTCATGAATATTGAGCAATCCCAAGACACCCGTGTCAGATGCAATGAGATACTTCTGTGCGTTTCTCTCTCTCTCTAACAACAGCCCATAAATATGTATTTAAGAGAGAATTACAGAAAGATTCCTTGAACAATTATTTTAAACTTCCCATTTTTGCCAAAAATAAATCAGTAGTACCTTGAGATGGGGCAGTGAATTCTACAGTGCTAAGTTCAGGCCACCTTACAAAAGTTGAGGCGTACTTAAACCCTTGTTTTCCCATAGCACTGCAACTATTTCAGAAAACCACGAAAGTTCATATGACTTACAACAGCAGTATTTCCTGTTGGTATAATGTGTTCAAGTAGATACACACCACTGAAAGTCTCCACAACATCTGCTTTTTAAGATTTCTTTTTTTTTAAGAAATCTGATTTTCTTGGACACTTCTAATATCGACAAATTCTTGGGAAATCCTGTTGCTTCACATTTGGCTTTACGCTCAGTAAAACAGAACCAGCACAAAAAAGACAAATCAGAGTTAAATAGATGGCTTTAATTTCTGTTTCTTGTTCATCAAATATGATGCTTAGGCAGCTTGATAAGACATCCCAAAGGTGTACCAAGATACGGCAGTTTCTATTTACACCACATTTCCACGAGATGAGAACAAGGAACTGCTCATCTGCATCTGATTGTTCTGGGGTAACCTACAAGCCAGAGTTGTTCTGTGGAAACCTACCCCAAAAATGCCTACCTACACATCAAAACCTACCCCAAAATGCAAAGTTACTCGCTTAAAAAGACAAGGGCAGTCCAGCTCTAGTTTGGGCTAGACCCCAATCAAGGCTTCACACTGATTTCCTTTAGACTAACAATTCCCATCTTCTGTTGCCAACCAACAAGGAATCAAAGGCTTTAACTGAGGAAGCATGTGTTTATTCCTGCCAAGGCACTGTGCTAAACAAAGGCTTACTTAGAAGTTACTTTTATTATCTTAGTAGAAGTCTGAGATGGGTTTCAGATGTAGTGGATGGATTGAGTTAATTTGACATGGTAAGAAAGGATTTGTAGGAGGAGAAGGGAAAGATGGAGTCTACCTTTTACTGTCACCTGAATGGCAAAGCTATTTAACACCTGCCAGCATTCCCCAGCAGCATGATCCTAAAGTGGGGAAAGGGCTTCAGAGTGGTTCAGGGTGGGGATGGGTTTCTCTCCACTGGAGAAGCCACATCACTGTTAAAGATATTAGGTCTCTCTTGTTTTACTTACTCTTTCTATATTTAAAAAGCGATAGATAGGATAAAAGCAAAGACTATCCTGTAATAGATTGCTGCTTTCCACATCCTTTAAGAGAATCAGCCTAACCAGGAACAGATTTTTGCAGTTCAGTTTATTCCTGTGAGACTTTGTCAGGTTAAGTTTTCCTGCAGCAGAGCCAGGTGTGAGATTAGTAATGTCCATTTAAAACCATTACAAAGATACTTGCGTTGTGTATCTCTGCTCTGGGCCAGAGCGTTTTTACGGTGTAGTGACACAGATGCGCTCTCCTGATGCTACTAGGGAATTGTTGTAAACTCAGCTGAATTAAACTCTTTTTCTGTTCTTCTTTCAGCAAACAAGCACCGTAAGCGCAATGCTTGTGCTGGTGAAATCACTATCAGGACCAAGAGAACACATTGTGGACCTGGAGATGCTAACAGTCAACAGCTTGAATTACCGTACAAGCTCGGTGTTAAGATTAACAATAATAGTGGGACCTTATGCATTTTAGTGGTTTTCAATAACCCTTCACTGGCACTTAAAGCAGCCAAAGAATATTACCTTAAAGAAAGCACTTACTATTTTATTTATAGATTTTGCTCTCTTTTTTTAAGATTTGTTTAGCAAGTTGATATATTTAATCCACACATTACACCTGTAAGTCAAAATTAGTAGATGTGTTCTATAGTATAACAGGGGCATTGTCACTTTCTGTAAAAAAGATTCAAATCTTTTATTACCTTTGTTGGACTAGATACATGCTACACTTTTGTATGAGAATGTTTATACTATCCTGTAAAACTTCATACCCCCTTCCTAGTCGAACAGGCCATGCAATTAAAAAATGGTCTTCTGTGTCGTTTTTATTTCCAATTCTAATGCAGCTACACTGACAATCTCAACAAGAAAAAATTTAGTATGAATGATACACAAAGTAATGGTTATCTAATAAGCTAAAATATATTTCTTCTTTTTAGCTACTTCATAATAAAAGATAGTCAATAAAAATCTATTTCTGTAGACATTTACGTGTTATCAGCTGTTTTTTCTAACTGGGGTTGGAGGCAGAGTTAACATTGTGAGAAATGTTTTGCATTGGGTTTTTCTGTGCAGATCACGTTAACCACACCACAGAATAACATTCGACTCTCTCCAAGAAAAACAGATGATAGGAGGAAAATTTCTTCAAAAATTAAAAAACTCCAGATGGAAAATCATCACGTAGGGGACACGTGTTGGTGCTTTCTCCTGAGGACACTGTTTATAGTTACTGGTTAGAGGGATACGGCAACTTCAGGTGGAATTTAACACACTTTTTCCAAAAATGCTATGTTTTATACTAATAAATGGGTGCATTTGTTCATTAAGTTGTCTCATTTGCAGGCACTCAGTCCTATTCCTGCTCTTATATTCCTGCTCAAATGCATCATGTACAGTGTTCATAAAATTTATTTCTAATTCAAGAACTAATAACATCTTTTGTAATACGTAAAATCTTATTTCTTGTTTAAAATGAGGTAGTTAATACTTTGATGTACAAAATTTTTAATAAAGATCTCTTACCATACTGTATCTGGTCTTTTTTGAGGTAGTTTATTAGCCATTAGGGCTGAATTGTCAGCAAGGGAGTGCAACAGCTCCCTTATGAGGAAAGGCTGAGGGAGCTGGGTCTCTTGGGCTTGGAGAAAAGGAGACTGAGGGGTGACCTCATTCATGTTGATAAATATGTGAAGGGTGGGTGTCAGGAGGATGGA